>PJEM01009178.1:0-23582 GCA_004023845.1 Helogale parvula
ACTTCTCCAAAGAGGACATCCAGATGGCCAACAGGCACATGAAACGATGCTCAACATCACTCATCATCAGGGAAACACAAATCAAAACCACACTGAGATACCACCTCACGCCAGTCAGAGTGGCTAAAATGAACAAATCAAGAGACTATAGATGCTGGCGAGGGTGTGGAGAGACGGGCACCCTCCTACACTGTTGGTGAGAATGTAAACTGGTGCAGCCGCTCTGAAAAACAGTGTGGAGGTTCCTCAAAAAACTATCCATAGACCTCCCCTATGACCCAGCAATAGCACTGCTGGGGATTTACCCAGGGGATACAGAAGTGCTGATGCATAGGAGCACATGTACCCCAATGTTCATAGCAGCACTGTCAACAATAGCCAAAACATGGAAAGAGCCTAAATGTCCATCACCTGATGAATGGATCAAGAAGATGTGGTATATATACACAATGGAGTATTACATGGCAATGAGAAAGAATGAAATATGGCCATTTGTAGCAAGGTGAATGGACCTTGAGGGTGTCATGCTAAGCGAAATAAGTCAGGCAGAGAAGGACAGATACCATGTGTTTGTACTCATAGGTCTAACAGGAGAACAGGAGAAACCTAATGAAGGACCAGGGGGAGGGGAAGAGGGGAAAGAGAGTTGGGGAGAGAGAGGGACGCAAATCTTGAGAGACTATTGAATACTGAAGGGTTGAAGGGGGAGGGGGGAAAAAGGTGGTGGTGATGGAGGAGAGCACTTGTGGGGAAGAGCACTGGGTGCTATATGGAAACCAATTTGACAATAAACTATTTTAAAAAAATAATAAAACAAAATAAAATTAATTTAATTTAATTTAATTTTTAAAAAAAGAAGTCTTTCTGTCTTCAAGGTCACAAAGAAATATCCCTATACTTTTCTCTTTAATATTCATTGCTTAATGTCTCCTGAGTTTAACTTGTAACATGGTCTACGATAATGGTCCAGGTTTTGTTTTCTCCATTGACTGAGTCACAAAAATGGATGGTTAAATTGTAACATGGTAAGAAAGAAAATTGTCTCCCACATCCCAAAATTGTCTCAATGAAAATTAGGACAGAATTTCCTTGTGTGTGTGATGTAATGTACAATTCCTTCTGGGAAATGATTAGCATTCCTGAGCAATTTTTTGATAGACTTTACTGAGATTAAAAGCACCTTCTGAGTTGTGGGTCTTGAGAAGAATCTGATATTAACTGGCTCTGTTTTTAGTGTAGCATCTTTTTTCTGGGAATTTATTTTCCAAGAGAACAGTCTTCAAAATTACTAGTGCAGGATACACTTCCTTCATGAGAGCTTTGAAATAAAGCTTTGACCAAGGCTTATAATCATTTATCCAGAAAAGTTGTCTTCACAATGATTTATATAATCTTCAACTCTTAGTTTATAGACACATTTCTCAGTTCACCAAAGTGCCTCCTGGAGTAATTTTTTGGAAATGATATGTGGGTATTATTATTTTTTTCCCAGCAATATCACTAGCTTCATCACAGTTCTGTTTGGTAATCATCTGCAAGAATCGCTTAGCATCCCTTCATAGAATGCGGACACTAAGTGTTAGCTCCCAGTGAATCCTTTACTTTCATTGTGGTGATGGTTGTTTAAACAATAAAGTGTTAAAACTTATTTTTCCAGTGATTCTCCATTGCTTCAGCAGACTGATTTCTCTCTCTTTTAAATACAAACTCTCTTTAAATGTCTAAAGATTTCACACAATCCCTATCAAAATAACACCAGCATTCCTCACAGAGCTAGGACAGTTCTAAAATTTGTTTAGAACAAGAGAAAACTTCAAATAGCCAAAGCAATCCTAAAAAAGAAAACCAAAGCTATAGACACCACAATTCTAGACTTCAAGCTGTATTACAAAGCTGTAATCATCAAGACAGGCTGGTGCTGGCACAAAAGCAGACACACAGATCAATGGAATAGAATAGAGAACCCAGAAATGGACCCACAAACATATAGCCAACTAATCTTTGACAAAGCAGGAGAGACTATCCAGTGGAAAAAAGGCAGTTTCTTTGGCAAATGGTGTTGGGGAAACTGGACAGTGTCCTTCAGAACAGTCAATCTGGACCACTTTCTTACACCAAATGCAAAAATAAACTCAAAATGCATGGAAGACCTAAACATAAGACAGGAAGTCATCAAGATTCTAGAGGAGAAAACAGAAAACAAACTCTCTGATCTCAACCACAGCAACTTCTTACTTGAGATGTCTCTGGAGGCAAGGGAAACAAAAGCAAAATGGAACTATTGGGACCTCATCAAGATAAAAAGATTCTGCATGGCAAAGGAAACAATCAGTAAGACTAAAAGGCAACCAATGGAATAGGAGAAGATATTTGCAAATGACATGGCAGATAAATGGCTACTATCCAAAATCTATAAAGAACTTATCAAACTCAACATCCAAAAAAACAAATAATCCAGTGAAGAAATGGGCAAAAGACATGAATAGGCAGACATCTAGATGGCCAACAGACACATGAAAAGATGATACTCAATATCACTCATCATCAGGGAAATACAAATTAAAATCACAATGAGATATCACCTCAGTATAGGCGAATAGCTAAAATTAGGGGCGCCTGTGTGGCTCAGTTGGTTAAGTGTCTGACTTCGGCTCAGTTCATAAGCTCACAGTCTGTGGGTTTGAGCCCCCTGTCGGGCTCTGTGCTGACAGCTCAGAGCCTGGAGCCTGCTTCAGATTTTGTGTTTCCCTCTCTCTCTGCCCCTCCCCTTCTCGCTCTCTGCATCTCTCTCTCTCTCAAAATAAAATAAAGACATAAAAAATAAAATTAAAAAAAAGAATAGCTAAAATTAACAACTCAGGAAACAACAGACGTTGGTGAGGATTCGAAGGAGGAACACTTTTGCACTGCTGGTGGGAATGCAAACTGGTGCAGCCACTCTGGAAAAGGGTATGGAGGTTTCTCAAAAAATTAAAAAAAGAACTACCCTATGACCCAGCAATTGCACTACTAGGTATTTATCCAAGGGATACAGGTGTGCTGTTTTGAAGGGCTACATCCACCCTGATGTTTATAGCAGCGCTATCAACAATAGCCAACGTATGGAAAGAGCCCAAATGTCCATCGACTGATGAATGGATCAAGAAGATGTGGTATATATACAATGGAGTATTACTGGGCAATCAGAAACAGTGCAATCTTGTCATTTGCAACTACGTGGATTGAACTAGAGGAGATTATGCTAAGCGAAATTAGTCAGTCAGAGAAAGACAAATATCATATGACTTCACTCATGTAAAAAATTTAAGATACAAAACAGATGAACATAAGGGAAGGGAAGCAAAAAATAATAATATAAAAACAGGGAAGGGGACAAAACATAAGAGATTCTTAAATATAGAGAACAAACAGAGGGTTGCTGCAGGGGTTGTGAGAGGGGGATGGGCTAAATGGGTAAGGGGCATTAAGGAATCGACTCCTGAAATCACTGTTGCACTATATGCTAACTAACTTGGATGTAAATTACAAAAAATAAATTATAAAAATATAAAATAAAAATTAAAAAAATACAGAGAACAAACTTAGGGTTGCTGGAGGGAGGTGGGTGGGGGATGGGCTAAATGGGTGATGAGCATTAGGAGGGCACTTGTTGGGATGAGCAAGGGGTGTTATAAGTAAGTGATGAGTCACTAAATTCTATTCCTGAAATCAATATTACACTGTGTGTTAGCTAACTTGGTTTTAAATTTTAAAAAAGTATTCAGATAATTTTCTTAATAAATGAAATAAAATAAAATGTCTAAAGACTTCACCTATCCATTGATGGCTCTTCCTAGGGTGGGGAGAGGGGCAGGCAAGTCTATCTGAGTATCCTAGGCTAGTCTCCACATTTCCATGCTTCTGTTTCATCTATAAAATGGGATAATGCCACATTTTAGCTATTTTTCTTTTGTTTTCAGGTAATGGGAGTTGAGATGGAGTCTTGAACGGATTTTGTTGAGCTACTCCAAGACTCAAGGAAAGAAGAGACATACTTAGAATTACTGTACATTTTACTTTTCTAGAATTAAAGAAAGCTATTGCTCGAGACAGCCGTACTAAAGAGCATCATACTTACGTCTGAGAGTTTTATTTTCATATTTATTATGTTCAACTGGGTCAGTGTTCCCTGGAGCAGTGACCTTTTGTTTGGGGACTCCAATGCCCTTGCTATGACCAGCCTCTGCAGTACCCAGGCTGTGTTTAAAATACATCTCCAAAAAGATGTCTATTCAGAGTGTTGGAACCATCCCCTCACTGAGACTCACACTGTGCCCAGTGGATGGCTCTGTGGCACAGAGAGAACAAAGTTCTCCCCGATCATCTGCGGTTCCGGCTGCTTTGAGTTAGGGCGTGCCGGTGGAGTGACTTCCACTGGCCCTGGCAGGTTTTCAGTTGAAGAAAATGCATAAAATGAATACAAAGGAAACACCTGTTTAGGCAGACCCTTCCCTCAATCCAGTCTCACCTGCCATATATCTTGGAGAAATTCCTTGAAGTTTATAGTATAAGAATGGCAAATTTCTCTAGTTTCCAGCAATAATGTGCCTCTTATTATAATATTCTTTTGGCAATCTCAATAGGAATTTGAAGCATGGGCTCAGAGCACTGGAATCTCTTACTCAGCTTTATATTCCCAGCACCTAGTAAAATGTAATACGTGTAAAGAATGTGTGCGTGATGAAGAAGAGATGAATTCAGTGAATTACGATCACATTATTCAAAGTCTAAATCAGGATCCTTTTGAGAATTAAAGGGGATATTTGCTAGATGAATCATCAGATTAGCAGTGTAAAATAGTACTGTCCCCAGCAAACCAGGATATATGATCACCCTTTGCATAAGGAAAATAGGGAAGAAAAAAGAGAAAGAGGAAAAGTGGTAGGGCAAAAGAATGAGAAAGAACATAATGTCCTTGGATCCCTGGGAAAGTAACTTTGAGATGAAGACTGGGCTGCAGGAAGTTGATTGAGGATTGCTCTTATGAACAGTCATTGAGGGGGTATGAGAGAAGAAAGCTTGGGCCCAGGGAGACGTTCACTTCCATGTGCCACAAGCAAGTCTGAAACTGAGATGGCCCTTCAGAGATGACACAAATCAAGGCAAGGAGCCTATGCCTTTGTACTCCAGCTTCAGCTGGTCATGTGATGTGGTAGGACCTTGGGTGAGGCCACTTCCTTCAGTGGAGGTCAATTCCCTGAAGGTGTGCAGCTGTGGGCTCTCACCAGCCAACACACCCAGCACTCGAAAGGAGGATCAGGTTCTACTCCCATTGACCCATTACACTACTCAGTTACCTCCCTTATGGACAATGTTTTCCCTCATCTGGGAAAGTTCCTAAGGGATTCAATGAGACAAACTATAGTTCCCACAGCTACAGCTGGACTCAAGGTCACAATGAATACTTATCATTTTTCTCTGAAACCTATTCTAGATTCCTTTCATTCTCAAATGGCATTTTAGCCATTTAGCTGGTCAAGGTGACTTAGAACACCATCCATGAGAAGTTTAAGTATCTGGTGACCATACCTCTCTCAGGCTATGGCTGCTGGATTTTTCCGTTTGCCATCAGAATGGGATGTGGTACCAAGAGATTCCCCCACTGGGTCATTTGGTAACCAAACATGTCCTTCCCTATTCCCCTTATATAACAGCATCACCCTCTTCTTCCAGTGATCTGAGCTGATTACCCAAACCCAGGATGGCGATCCCTTTCTTCAGTTTCTGGTTTCTTAGCCCAAGAAGCCCCAAATAGTTAAGCAATAGCCATTGCTTAAAGTTTAAAGTTCTTGCCATGTCCTGTGTTGAAAGTGTCCTAGAGACTAAGACATCTAGGTCCACCTAGAGTTTCAGGGAAAAGCAGCCTAAGTTCCCTAAGTGAGTCACTGGAAATGAAGAAATAGGGCTTTTCCTACTTCCATACTGTGTTTTTCAGCCTATGTGTTCTATGTCTCAGGAGTGCAGTGCCACGTTATGGCGGAGATTGAGAGAGGATATGCACAGGATACCATTTCAAAGCTGGCACCTCAATCATTCTATTAGGCCAGCAGTTTCTGAAGGATAGAATATAATAGGGCCAAAATAACAGGGTCCTTGCTTGTGTACCTACCCCCATACCTCCTTTGTTGGAAGATGGGATCCCTGGTTTGATGTGATTTTGCAGAATCCCATGTTGATGGATCATTATTGTACAAATAATGAGAGTTGTGCTGGCTTCAGCACCACAGGCAAGAAAAGCAAACCTAATTCCCAATTTTGTGTTCATTCTAGTCAAGAAGAATAAGTGGTCACTTTCCACCAAGGAAAGCTGCTGTCCAGAGCACCAGCATTAGTCTACTGCTGGCAGGTTGGACATATGGCAGCAGAGTGGCCAACCTTTGCGTGTGGCCTCTCACGCTGTTGGCTCATGAATCTCTGCTCCCTTGCCATGCTGTCAATGTACTCCTTGTGTACATTGTCCAATGTACACCTCAGCACTGTGGTGGTTGGGTACAGAGACTGGCTGAGTTGTTGTCTGCTTGGTTGTTAACATGTGACATGGATATCTTCACACTTTATATCCAGTGGGTCCACCATGTGCCTCTTCCCCAGTCTTCTTTCTTTCCAAACCTTTCTCCTTCTAAAACTCTAACAAACCACTGACTTGCTACTGCCCACCAGTCTATGTGTATTGTTATTTTCGAAACTCATTTTCTCCCACACAAAATGGATGACCAGGCATACTGCCTAAATCACTTCCCACTGAGAAGATTCTCCCTGCCACAGTTGTTCAGGGTCACCCTGGAGTGGTGCTGTAAGTTAGCTGCGATCCATTTTGGACTTGCTCCGCATGCCATGCTGACCCGTCTGTGAGCCACACTTGGCCTTTTTCTAACTCCATCAACTGGTCATAAGGAAGCACCCAACTCCGTGCAGCCTGAGGTATGCGCTGAGGAAGAGAGACTGCTACAAAGACAGTGGTGGGTTCGGTGAAGGTTTGGAGGTTTGGCTTGTTGACATGCAGCTTTCTAACGCTCTCTGGCCTTGAACATGCCCGACCCCAGATGGGCCACTTCCATCTCACAACATATTGCTACTGGGACCTCCAGACTTAGGACTTCGAGGGAGTGACAGAGTCCAGCTCAGAACAGGCAGTTCTGGATGCATGATCACTTGATGTCTCATGGTCAGCTGTCCCATCACTGCCGGGGTCCAGAAGCCTTCCAAGAATTGTTTTTCAAACATATAGTTCTCTGCTGAGATGGCCTGGCTTGCTCCGGAACTAGAAGGACCTTTCCATAAACTCTGCCTGGTGCCTTTGGACATCACAAATACCTCTAATTCCATAGGGTTTATTCAATCAGAAGGCCCGAGTATCACATTGTTTGAACATCAGTCTGGACCTGAGCTCTTTCCTGCTCTGGGTACCACCGGAATTGACAGCCAATAGGAAAGTAGTATTCCTAGATGTGGAGTGCTTCCTTCTTAGTGGTGAGAGGTACAAGATGTAGTAATTTGTCCTTTACTTTGAAGAAAATGTCCCATGATGTTCCGGACCAGCATACCCTTAAAAACCTTCCTGCAGTGGCAGGCGTCTGAATCCTCCTTGGGTTTATCTCCCATCCTCTGAAGCACATGTATCTTATAAGGCTTTCAATGTATTTGCCATTCCTTGTTCATCTGGTCTGATTACAGATGTCAACGGATGCCTGGGTGGCTAAGTTGGTTAAGTGTCCAACTTTGGCTCAGTTCATGAGTTCCTGGTTAGTGAGTTTGAGCCCCACATCTGGCTCTGTGGTGGTAGCTCAGAGCCTAGAGCCTGCTTCAGATTCTGTGTCTCCCTCTCTCTACCCCTACCCTGCTTGCACACTGTCTCTCTCTCAAATGTAAATAAACATTAAAAAATTAAACAAAGATGTCAATATAATGGGCCAATGAGATATTATAATACTGAGGATGGGAAACATATCCCTGGGGCCATATCATAAATGTATATACTTGCCTGGCCCATATGAATGTGAATTGTTTCTAATCTTCTTTTCTAACAGACAATGGAAAAGAAAGCATTTTCTAGATGAATGAGTACATACAATGGCTAATACCGTCTTAAATCCCTGTGGCAAAGATACTGTAACCAGCACATCAGCTTAAATCAGAGCTACCACTTGTTTTAGTTTGTGACTGTCTATCGTCATCCTGAAAGACCTGTCTGATTTTTGTAGGAGCTGGGATGATGTGATTAAATGAAGATATCATGGGGACCACTGTCCCTTTATCCTTTGGGTCCTTGGGAATGGCATTAATCCACCCTACCACCATAAGGACACAATATTGTTCTTAATTTCCTGTGTTGGTTAGAGAAAAGGATAACATTTCAGAGGTGCTACTTGATTTTCTCCACGACCATACTTCTCATCCATGGGCCAAGGAACCAAGGGGACAGCTCTTCCAACTATGAAATGTATCCATTCTGATAGCACATTCAGAGACTAGGGAAATGGCATGAGATCATGGTGGACACAGTGAGCCCCCTGTGAGCCAGACTCAGAACAGAACTACATGTATTACCAAGCTCTCATATGCCCCTTCCCTGACTGTGGGGGAGGCATGATGACACTTCAGTTGCCCAGGTACCAGTGGCAACTTGGAAGCTCTTTCCAACAGTCCTTCAACTGTCTGAATTTCCCCAGGGAGCAGTTACTCAAATAAATGGCCATCAATCCCTTTACAGAAGGATGTTGGCAATGGTTATAGACTCACCACCATGCTGTGGAGCCCATTCTTCTGAGGACTCTTCCTCTGCTTCATTCAGTAGGTCCCAGGTCTGAACACTGCTCAGCTCTGGAAACTGGACAAGAGTTCGTGGCTTTTATCTGGATGGCTGTCCTTAGTTGATTTCTGTTTATCCAATGCATTGAGTAATGCTCTTGCTGGCTCTTCACCTCTTTTGTCCCTTGGGATGTCTCTGAGTTCAGAAATGTCAGGACTGATCAAGGACAAAGATATAACCACAAGGGGGCAGTGGCACACAACAAGCATACTTCAGGCCGTGCTTTGATGGGGTTGTTTGCAAGGGGAAATCCCTGAGGACAGGAGACTTTCCAAAGACAAGAGGGACCCCTATCCAGAGAGGAAAAATGTGAGAAAACTCTAAGGAAAGAGGGGAATAAGAGTGGGCCTAGGTGTCTAGAAGATGTCACTCTGCAGCACAGAGAGCAGTCTCTGGTTTGGAAGCGTTCCGAAGGGCAGCAGGGGTTTGTGGTGTTTGTAGACCTTGGGTTTGTCTTGTGTATGGCTAGCAGATGTGGGGCACAGATGTTCTGGAGGCTATGCCAAGCAAGCAGTCTCTACGAGGCTAAGAAATCTATTTGTGCTACATTTAAAGCAATTGGATGCTTTAAATTAAAAATTTTGAGTGTGACTGTGGCAGGTTTTTGTGCTAAGGATCTCAGTCTGCTATGAAGAAGTCAGCAATTTAGAGGCCATATACAGGGGCCATCTTTGGCTCATTTAGATAACAATGCCCTTTTCACTTAACCATCTCTGTCCCTCTTCCTGAGTCAGGCCCTCCGGTTGCCATTCTGATTTTTCTAATTATGATCATTGCCTCCACCTCGCTTGTCTCAAGGCTATGTGCCTCTACTTGGCTTCTGTTATTTAGAGATCTTATCATCCCCCTTCCTATGGAAGCCCAGTCACCCAACAGCATCTCCTGCCACCTGCCCTGGCAGGACAGCCTCCTCCCCTCCCCTAACACACACCATGAATTTCTCAGAGATGCTGGTGCCTCTCTCACCAAGTCATTTCTGATTGCTGTTGTGAATGGAATAACCTCCAGGTTCTCCCAGGGGACATGGTATTCTGGTGAATTTTCCAGCCTTTACATGGCATACCCTCTTCAGTGAAGCTTTTGACCCTTTCTCTCTTTGTCTTCTACAAACTCCCTCAAACCATTCTAAGTATGCTAGCAATGTCTCCAAAGATCCCAGAGTCCCAGGACCCCAGGTCCTCGACAAGGCACTAACCACTGCAGTGTGCCCCCATATCCACAAACTCTCCTTTCGCCAACTTTATGTTCTGCCCACCCTGATCCCTCTTCACACAAACCTCCTAGCTCTCACTGGTATACATGATGTAGTTCCTGCAGTTGTTTGTTGGCAGGACCAGCACTTTCCTGGCCCTGTTGTGTTGGGACCTTGGCCCACTGGCCAGGAGTGGAGGTGGCGGTAGTTCCTGAGAGGGGTGTGTGCCACCTTAAAGTGTTGAGGCCTGTGCGTTGTCTTCGAACAGAAGGGTCAGTGGCCACTACTTCAGGTCCAGGATATTCAAGGGACTCTGGGAATTCAAGGTGTCTGAGTGCAGATATCATCTTCCAATCCCTCAGGGTCCCATTCTTCCTGATCAGAACTCTTGACATCTGAGTCCTTAGCTGATGATGAATCTCCTTCAGTCCTTCATTGGCTTCTCTAAGGCATCGACTGCTCTCAGCAACAGTGATCCAGTTTCACAGAGCTTATACTTACTACTGCCCGGTTGTTACTGAACTGAATGTCTGTGCCCCCTCCCCAAAATCCATATGTTGAAACCCTAACCCCCAATATGATGGTATTTGGAGGTGGGGTCTTTGGGGGTAATTAGGTTTAGATGAGATTATGAGGGTGGGGTCCCATTTGGGATTAGTGGCCTTGTAAGAAGAGACCAGAGAACTCTCTCTGAACTATGAAAACAAGTAACAAGGTGGCCATCTACAAACCACTAAGCATGACTTAAACCCTCACTAAGAACTGAATCTGCCAGGACCTTGACCTTGGACTTTCCAGCCTCTAGAGCTGTCAGAAATAAATGTGTGCTGTTTAAGACCCCCCAGCCTATGGTATTTTGCTACAGCAGCCTGAGAAGACTAAGAAACAAGTTCATCTCAAAGTCACCAGTAACATTTTCTTCCACCATTTTTCTACATTTTCACTACCAGTGGAAGGTTTTGGTTTTTTTTTTAATGTTTATTTCTTTTTGAGAGACAGAGAGAGAGAGAGACAGAGAGAGAGCATGAGCAGAGAAGGGGCATAGAGAGAGGGAGACAGAATCCAAAACAGGCTTTAGGCTCTGAGCTGTCAGCCCAGAGTCCAACGCAAGGCTCAAACTCATGAACTGTGAGATCATGACCTTAGCCGAAGTTGGATGTTCAACCAGCTGAGCCACACAGGTGCCCCAAAAGTTTTAACAAGTGCACAACAGCTGCATGACAGGACCTCTCCATACTCCCCTGCCACCAGTGTTGTGGCCCTCACACCAGTCTGCCAGCAAGTAAGCTATTGCATCTTTAAGGGCTGCTTCCTAGGCCCACTCCCAATACCAACTGTTAGGGGTTGAGCTCCCAAGGAAACAGAGTCTGAGATGCTTGGATTTGTGAGCAAGACTCACATTGGGAAGCGCTCTCAAAATCCAAACTTGTGAAGAAGCAGGGAATGAGAACCAGGCAGAGGAAGAAGTCGATCTGCTTCAAGGGGCACTGAAACTGGGATGACCCTTCAGAGACATCCTGAATCCAAACAAGTCCCAGGATGCAGGGGTGGAGATGGGGTGGTGCAGGCAGGGAGCCCCACCTTGGGTGAAATGGCTTCCTTTGGCCAAGAATGGTTCACGGAAAGGATCCGACTATGAGCTACCAGCAGCCACTGCTCCAAGCAGCTGGGAGACTGAGCATCTCCGTGCTGAAGAACAGTACACCATAGTGCTCACTGCAGCCTGACTCACAGGCTTTCTTAAGGTGAGGCGGCCTGGGCGGATCAGCGGATTAAGTGCCTGACTTCAGCTCAGCTCATGATCTTGTGGCTCGTGGGCTCGAGCCCTGCATCAGGCTCTGTGCTGACAGCTAGCTCAGAGCCTGGAGCTTGCTTCCGATTCTATACCTCCCTCTCTCTCTGACCCTCCCTTGCTCATGCTCTGTCTCTCTCTCACTCTCTCAAAAATAAATAAACATTTTAAAAAATTGGAAACTTAAGCTGTACTTCTGTTACACATTCTGTTTTCAGAGCACTTTCTCATCTATTATCCCTATTTTTAAAACATTTCTGTAAGTTACAGAAAAGAGAGTTATTCCCACTTAGCAAATGAAACGCTGGGTCATAAAGAAGTTAAGGAGGTCGGTAGTAGTGGCTGCCAGGACTGGCTAGGATGCCTGTGCTTTCCTCGTGGATGTCAGAACGGACGGTAAGAGGACAATTAGGGAGTTTTCTAAAGCTGCTTATTATTCACTAAAGGTGTATTTGGTGTTTGGTGTTTAAAAGATATACCCATCAGTTTTTGTTTCCAAACATTTATAGCCTTTAAAAGCCTTATGTGTAGAAAATTTGCCTGTAACAAGTACGGCTAACATCATGCCTTTAGTTGTGTACTTGATGCTACTGTATCAGTTTTGTTCTTGCAACTGCTCTCTCTAAATAAAAGAAAAATGTGGTGGTCCTTGGGAGTTCACGAAGTATACAAATCTATTTTGAGTCTTTTCCAAAGGTAATGGAGAAAGTCAACATTTCCTTAAACTGCCCCAGCTGGTTTGACTCAATAATAACCAACAGCCAAAAGAAACACTAATTTGTTCCAGAGTGGATCAGAGAGAAGATTCTCCTCACCGCAACCATGCAAACAAACCCTGGCCCGCGATTTTATGTCCTAGATGAAGTTGGGAAGTGGCGTGTGTATAGTTTCAGCATGATTCAGATATTACATAGCTCTAGAACTGGACTTCTTCAGCAGGGTGTCCTCATAGACTCCTGGAGCTCATCAGCTAGCCACATTGCATTCAGAACCTTCAGCAAAATTGTTTGCACCTACAGTTCAGGTAACCGACGCCCAATTATGCGTGTGGTAAAGGGATGGCTATGGTAATAGTTTCAGACTATGTCCACTCGAATTTATTTAACAAGTATGAGAGATGCGGAAGGACCATGCGAGTGATTTAAATAAAAAGCTCTATGATAATATTGGATAATCATAAAGATTGAGTTGCCTGGGTGGCTCAGTTGGTTGAGTATCTGACTCTTGATTTCGGCTCATGTCATGATCTCATGGTTTGTGGGTTCCAGTTCCCTGTCCTACTCCATGCTGTCGGGGCGGAGCCTCCTTGGTATTTTCCTTTCATCTACTCTCTCTACCCCTCCCCTGCTCGCATGCTTTTTCTCTCAAAATAAATAAATACGCTTAAAATAATAATAATAGTAATAAAGATCAAGATGGTAGTCAGGGGGCGCCTGACTAGCTCAGTTGGAAGAGCATGCAACTCTTAACTTGGGGGTTGTGAGTTCAAGCCTGAAGTTGGATGTACAGATTTCTTAAAAATAAAATCTTAAAAAAAAAAATAAGTGTGGCAGTCAGGATGGTAAGAATGTCATGCTCACGAAGCCACAGTCCTGCTTTCTTTTCCTTCATTATTGCTTGTAACACCCACGCCACCTGAAATGCCCAGTGTCTGGACCAGAAGCTACAGGGAGGCCAAAGCAAACTCACCAAGGCCCATGTCCCATACCCAGCACAGCAGAGCTCGACATTTCTAACAATTTATACCTATTATGGATTAAGACTCTATAAAAAACTTAAACCTTCCCTACCTCATCCACAGGTGGGACAGGAAGCAGAAGAGAGTGAACATTTTGTGTTAAGGGGCAACAAATAGTTAAGCTGCGCTGTCGAATATGGTAGCCATCAGCCTCCTGCGGCGCTGAGCCCTGGAAGTGTGGCTAGTGCGCCTGAGAAACTGCGGTTTCAATTACACTTCATTTTAATGAATTTGAATTTCAATAGCCACGCGTGGTGGGACAGCACTGAGTTAGAAGAAGAGAAAGAACAGAACCAGCAAAATCGTTTCTATTTTTCAGTGATCATTGATGTTGAGCTTCTCATCTGAGTCTCGTAACATTGCACGTCGGGCAGGAAGCGTAGGTAATGTTATCTGCATTCTAAGCAGCCATAAAAAAGACAAACAGACTCACTTAGAGTCATTGGGTAGTTTGTAATGGAAGCAGGCTCACAGTTATTCCTGACAACTAGCTCAGAGCTTCATCCTTAATATCTGTATAATAATGATGACAATAATACATTAGCGACATAGCTAATATTATGAACTGCTCGCTATGTGCCAGGAAGCCCTTGACACGTGTAGCTAGGTACTTGCCAACAGCTGCACATGGCGGCGCTCAAGGAAAATGATACTGCAGATACAGCACGTGGTGGGGAGGGGCGGTGAACAGGGACAAACCACACTCCTCCAGTGTGCCATCTCAAACAATCCACTACCCCCAATTTACATCTTATAATTTAGATGAAAATAAAATGCAAAGTAAAAGGGTAGATATTTGATGTTGATTTCACATAAAACTTCCAAATATTTCATGAGAAATCTAAACTTCCTTCTCCAACCATATCTATCGTTTAAATATCAAGTTTTATGCTTGAAATGTCTGTGCACA
The DNA here is from genome assembly GCA_004023845.1 of Helogale parvula. NCBI lineage: Eukaryota > Metazoa > Chordata > Mammalia > Carnivora > Herpestidae > Helogale > Helogale parvula. Next base: position 14,481 of record PJEM01009178.1, read on the forward strand.
ATTCCTGACCAAAACTTTTTTCTAATTTTTTTGAAGTTTATTTATTTATTTTGAGAGAAAGAGAGAGCGCGATGAAGGGGTGGGGAGAGAGGAGAGAGAGTCACAAGTAAGCTCTGAACCATCAGCACAGAGCCCGGTGCAACTCACAAACGGTGAAATTTCGAGCCCAAACTGCGAGTTGGCCGCTAAGCCGAATGAGTCACCCAGGTGCCTCAAGACCAAACATTTTTTAAAGGTGATCTCCTGACCTCTGACGTTCACCACGGAAGAGAAATCTTGCCAATACAAACAGGTTACAAAAATGTAAAACCATTTTATGGCACCTGGGTGGCTCAGTTGGTTAAGCATCCGACTTCAGCTCATATCATTTTCTTGTGGTCCATGAGATCGAGCCCCACATCGGGCTCTGTGCTGACAGCTCAGAGCCTGGAGCCTGCTTCAGATTCCCCTCCCCTGCTCATGCTCTATCTCTCTCGGTCTCTCAAAAATAAATAAGCTTTAAAATAATTAAAATAAAAAAACATTAAACCATTTTTACAACTATCCAAAAATGTACAACAGTTGAAATTATATTTAAAGAATCTATAAGGCCTTTCGCTGACAAATATAAAATAATTTCTTGTGATAGTGTCAGTGTTTTGAACCCAGTCTTAAGACTGGCAAATATTTGAAGATCGTGATGAAATTGTAGTTTGTAGAATACACACGTACTGTGAGAGGGCGTCTCTGCAGCTAACTCACTCGGCTGAGAGAGAGCTCATCAGCCACAGAGAGACAGAAGCACCTGATGAGAGGAGAGACGGAGTTGACTCTAACCGGAAGCTAGGCACACCAGAGGCACCTGTGTCCCTTGCCAGGCCACCTCCCCACTGGCACATCGGGCACTGGGAACATGAACACTGCCATCTCCCACGGGCCCCCCTGACAGCAGCCTCACTGTCGCTGTCAATTTCGATTTTGAGGATTCAGACCATGGGAACACCCTCAATGCTTTGCAGTGGAGGAGAGGCGCTGATGTCACTGATCATGCTTGAGCCTACAGGCAGAGCCAGCTTCGTGGATGCACAGCCAGTGCAGTCACACCGGGGGCCACGGGATCAGAAGGACCCCACACTTGATTTCCCATCCTATGTGTCCAACCTGAGAGTCTTAACAATTTTTTAACAGTAGACTCTGCCTTTTCTTTCCGCTCTGGCACCCACCACTATGTTGCCAGCCCTCTGGACACAGCTCTTAACCTAAGGTTGGCCGCCAGGGCCTGGTGGGAGACCTCCTCCACAAGATTCACTATCTCACAGCAACCTGTACATTGGCACACAGGTTGGGAGGCTTGGCAATGTCTCATTGAATCCTTATAGCAATCTTATGAGACTGTTACTGTTTCCATTTTAGAGATGAGAAAATTAAGATTTAGAATGGCCAAGTAGCACCCCAAAGGTCAAAATGCTCTAGAGAGCCCCTAAATTCACACAGGATCGGACAGATTGACTCTGAGACTGATTTCCTAAATTTGTCTACTTTCAGGCTGGACTCCATCCATTGAGTCTCCATAATTAATACTAGAAAAAGCAAGAAAAACAATGTAAAAAAAGATTCAGGGAGCTACTCTGAACAATATATTTAAAAATGTTTTAATGTTTATTTATTTTTGAGAAAGAGAGAGGCAGGGCAGAAGCCAAGGGAGGGGCAGAGAGAGAAGGAGACACAGAATCCGAAGCAGGCTCCAGGCTCTGAGCTGTCAGCACAGAGCCCGACGTGGGGCTCGAACGCACGAACCGTGAGATCATGACCTGATCCAGGGTCGAATATTTAACCAACTGAGCCCTTGAAAAATATATTTTAAAAAATCACCTTGATAAGATGAAACTCAAAAGATTTTTGTAACTTTCATAAATCCAAAACTCAAACTGAAATGCATTCTGACGTACTCATGGCATCTCCAAAATTATAAGCATAAAAAACTGACTGACGTGGACAATTTTGGGCTCCTGAGAATGGAAAGACTGGCCCAGCAACTCCCACCCTGTGCAGCCCCTCACCACATCCACCCCAGCTCTCACACACTGCCCCCCACGCCAGCCCTCAGCTTTTGTGATATGTGCGGGCCACGAGCGTGGTGGCTTGTCGGACTTGGACACAGCCCTGTGGAGGCCTGAGGTAAGGCTTGTGGACACGCATCTGCTCCCCAACCACTCCCACGTATGCATGTCCAAATAAACACATGTGTGCACATGTACATGCATATACCTCTGTGCACACATATGTGCACAGAGACATACGTGTATTTGCCTTGTACAAACCTACACATTTCTGCATGTACACAGGCGCACAATCATACACACATGCACATGCCTTCACATACGCACATGTGCAATGCACACATACAAATGTGCTCACATGCCTGTATGCGCACACACGTGCATGCAGACATGTTTGTCTGTGCGTATGTAAGTCCATGTATGCAACACATGTGCACGGCAGCACGTAAACACAGACATAAGACACATGTGCACATAGACACAACACACCCACACCCGTGCATGCAGACAGGCACACGGACATACAGACACGCATGTACACTGCACATCCACACACATATCTACGCACACACACATGCACACACAGACACGCACAGCACCGGGGCAGGCTGGCCCTCCGCCCTCTGTGGGGAGCCGTGGTCAGCTCACTGTACACACTGCAGGATGTAGCTGCCTGTACCTGCCCACAGTCCGCCGTGCGGAAACAAACTCTTAACCAGGTTCGGGGTTTCTTTCGTGATGTGCATGCAACCTCCACCTGAGTGCTGTTGGAAAGACTCTTGGACTTGATAGAGGAAAGCTACAAAGCCCATGTCATTTCTGTGAGTTGCCGCAGATATCCTGAGTGGGTTGATGGCAAGGAACAGGCCTCAGAGGTGGAAGATGCCTTGCCCCTTCACACGGGTCCTCTGTGATGGCCCTGGCATGGCTCACCGATGCCGGAGGACTCGCTTCTCCGCCGTGTTGCTCACAGAGCCGGCCTCCACTCTGCAAGCAGCCTGTGCTTTCCCTGGGCTGTGTCCACAGCCTCCAGACCTTCTCTTTTCTGGACTCCTGAGCCCTAGAAGAACAAAGACTTTTTTTTTCCATGCTTTTTTTAGAAGGTTCAGTCTTTTTTTTTTAATTTTTTTTTCATGTTTTATTTATTTTTGAGAGAGAGACAGCATGAACAGGGGAGGGGCAGAGAGAGAGGGAGACAGAGAATCCAAAGACAGGCTCCAGGCTCTGAGCTAGCTGTCATCTCAGAGCCCGATGTGGGGCTCAAACCCATGAACCGTGAGATCATGACCTGAGCCGAAGACGGATGCTTAACAAACTGAGCCACCCAGGTGCCCCACAAAGACTTTTTTAAAAGTTTATTTATTTATTTATTTATTTTGAGAGACAGACAGAGCCAGGGAGGGGCAAAGACAAAGGGAGAGAGAATCCGCACAGAGCCTTACACGGGGGCTCAAACTTGAGAACGAGGACTTTTAGGACAAGTTTTACCAGCGATGCCTCCTGTGCTAACTCTGTGGGAGAGATCAGTGCTATTAACCCCATTTTACAGAAAGGGGAGCAGACCCTGAGAGGTCAGATGCTTCACTCAGGGTCACATAACATGTGTTGGGTGGAGATAGCACAATCAGCCCGACTGTCTGTTGGGCCAAGTCCCAAGGATTTGTGCACAGACTCCAGGGAGGCCTCTTTGAAGGTCCTGGAGCTCAGACTTCAGGAGGCCAGAGATGGGCATGGGTGCAGGACACCCCCGTACACCCACTGCTCTGCCCCTCTTCCCTCTGTCAGCTCCCATCTGCCTGTTTTCCACTAGCTGCGTGAGCCCTCCAATTGCCCAACCACAGTGAGACTGCGGCTTATAAAGAACTTCAGTAGCTATAGGACCTTTTGGGGTCATCCGCTAGAGTCCAAAGGCAGGATAGAAAAAAACTGGATTTTATTGTCTGGATTTTTCCTCTGATGCGGAAGTGTACACGTGTCCCCAGTCAAATCACTGGCTCCTCACGGCTCGGGGTGGGGGACATTGCATTGTCTGTTCCATGTTCTTGTCTCAGTCCCCTGGCACTTAACATGTGGCTGGATATAAACAAGAGGCCAGTGCCCACTTGTGAAAAGGAAATGAAAGAAGGCGGCAAGGCGGAGATGACAGAATTGCAAACTGGAAAAACACAGAAACCAAAGGCCACAAACCTCAGCTCAGAAAGCGGGTCCCCTCAGCCAAGCATGTGTTTATGCCTGGCTCTCCCAGGGAGCTTCACAACCGGCAAGGCGGTCTGCGTATGCTGCTAGCGGGCGCGTCCTGGGAAGGAGCCCAGACCCGCGATGTGCGCCACCGAGCCTGTGAATTTCAGCCACCAGAGGCACACGTGTTCGCCAAATCCAACTTGGCCCGGCCAGTTTTGGAGGCTCCCAAGAATACACAGACCCAGGGCTTCCAGGCTTCTCCATGCGAATTGACCCAGCACGCCAGAAGGTTGTCTCTAGAGAGTCCTCAGCGTCTTCCTGCTTAAAACACCAGCCTCCCACAGCCTCCACATCTTCCTTCCTGAAGATCTCACTTTCAGCAAATCTGCACCCACTCTTGTGAGTGACGCCAGACAATGTCTGGCAGGTTGGGGTTGGGGAGGGCACAGGCACATGTGTCATCCACTTTGGCTCTTCAACATTCTATCCCCTTCCCTTGCTTGGCGCTCTCTTCTGTCTTCGTCCGCTGCGCCACCATCGCAAAGTGCCACACAGTGCCAGGCATGTACTGTTTCACAGGTGAGAGTCTGAAAGTCTGAGATCACGGTGTCTGCAGACCTGTTTCTCCTGAGGTCTCTTTCCTCGGCTTGCACACGGCAGCCTTCTCGCTGTGTCCTCACACGGTCTTTCTTCTGTGTGCACACAGGCTTGGCCTCCTTGGTTTGTCCAAACTTTCTCCTCTTATAGGAACACCAGTCATATTGGATCAGAACCATGGGGCGCCTGGGTGGCTCAGTCAGCTACGCATCTGACTTCGGCTCAGGTCATGATCTCACAGTCCATGGGTTCAAGCCCCGCATTGGGTTCTGTGCTGACAGCTTGGAGCCTGGATCCTGCTTTGGATTCTGTGTCTCCCTCTCTCTCTGACCCTGACCTGCTCATGCTCAGTCTCTCTCTCTCTCTCTCAAAAGTAAATAAACATAAAAAGAATTTAAAAAAAAGAATTTACTCTGACCCCTTCACATTTTTTTAAAGCAATTGCTCTTTAAACTTTATTTATTTATTTTGAGAGAAAAAGTGCAAGCAGGGGAGGGGCAGAGAGAGAGAGAGGAAGAGAGAGAATCCCAAGCAGGCTCTGCTCCATCAGCACAGAGCCCGACACGGGGCTCAAACCCACAAACTATGAGATGGTGACCTGAGCCGAAACCAAGAGAGCCCCACCCCTCACTTTAACTCAATGACCTCTTTAAGGGGCCTCTCTCTAAATACAGTCCCTGAGGTGCTGGGCGTTAGGGCTTCAACATAGGAATATGAGGAGGACCCAGTTCAACCCATGATACCTTCGTGGGAGTCTGAACAGGAGACGGAGTCTGATTTCTCCCCGCCCTGTGCCAGCTTCCTCTGTGCCAGGCCGGGTGTGGGGCTGCACTCTGCCGTGGCTCCTCGCGCTCTGGACGTGGAGTCTGGAACATGAGGCAGGCACCGGGGCCGGCTTGGCAGCGGCCAGACCCTGTTCCTGGCACAGAGGAGGGGGTGTGGCTGGCAGGGCAAGTCATTTCTGGAATCTGTGCTCCTGGCACAGAACATCGTGTCAAGTACACAGCTGTGTCTGGTCCTCGGTTTAGCCATAGAGGTTTCCGGTTTCACAGCATGGTTTTGGGCATGTTCTTGGCTGCTTGGCCTCAAAATCTGGTTCTCCAGCCCTCCCTGTGATTCTCCGAGCTGCCTGATACGCTCTCTAGTGAGTTCCTTTGGTGCTGAAAATAGCCACATCCAAATTCTGTTGCTTGCTACTGAGAATTCTAACTAATACACACAGGGAAACGTTTCACTTTAAACATTTAAAGTCAGATCTCTATCTGACTTTAAATAAAATAAAGAATCGGAGCACCCGGGTGGCTCAGAGGGTTAGGCGCCCAACTTCAGCTCAGGTCATGATCTCACCGTTTGTGCGCTCGAGCCCCACATCAGGCTCTGTGCTGACCGCTCGGAGCCTGGAGCCTGCTTCGGATTCTGTGTCTCCCGGTCTCTCTGCTCCTCCCCCACTCATGCCGGTCTCTCAAAAATAAATAATAAGAACACTAATAATAATAATATAAATAAATAAATGAAATAAAGAATAAAGTCCATTTCTATTATGGTTCAGGAACAGAACAGGCTGTCAACACAACAATTAATTGAATTGCATAAAAACATAAATGGAAGTTTCACCTCAAACCAATCTTTACAAAACACTCCCCCTCAAGAACTTATGATGGCTCCCTGTTGTCCAGGGTTTCAAGTGGAAGCTCCTTTGTCTGGCTTTTAAGAACGTCCATAATGTATTCATAGCCTGTCAGGCCCATGTCACGGCCCACTGCTGATGTTTTCTGCATCAGAAGCGCCCCCTGCTCAGTGGTGAGCGCACAGGCTGTCACATCAGACTGCATGCCTGCCGCCTCCTGGCGGTGTGAACTTGGATACTTAAACTTCCTCGGCCTCAGTTTCCTCGTGCTAGAATGGAAATGATGGTGGTCCAGCGAAGGCGTTTAGATCCGCCTCTCAGCATTAGTGCCGTCCTGCACATGTGTCTGATCCAGCGGGCCTCAGGGGTAGTCACAGGATCTTATCAGAGATGCCAAAGGGCCAGCCCTCCCAGACCTGCAGCCTCCGACGCGCTGGGAGTGGAGGCTGGACGTCGGCTCTAGCAAGCTGTCCATGGGGTTCTGATGGAGCCTGTTTGAGGACCGCCAGCCCCTCCAGGCTAATGCAAGCTGCATCCCCACCGCAAGCCAGTGTTTCAGGGCAGCCAGGATGAAATCAGCAAGACTCAAGGAAAGGTCGTTGCGGCCTCTAAGAAAGAAGGTTCTGGCTCTTCGGTGCAAGCCACGGGCCGCCGGCCCCATTCTTCCCAGGGAATGTAGAGGAAATATGGAGGGAGAAGGCAGCTGGTGCTTAGAGTGGGCAGGAAGGCGCACTGAGCACTGAGGAGTTAGAAATGGAGCCAGAGTTGGGGGGAACCCTGGCGCCCACCCCCCCTCCCACATACCCAGATCGACAGGCCCGGAAGAGGCCCTGCTCTTCGGCTGGCTTGAGTCAGTTTCTGTGACTTGCAGCCAGAAGAATCCTAACGATGTGCCTTCTAGGATTGCTATGACAGGAGATGACCAGCACGGTACCACACGCCCTGGGACACGTGGGACGTGTCCCTCTTGGTCACCGCGGCTATCATCAGCCTCTTGGGCCCTGAACACACACCACTGTCTGCTTTTCTAAATCCCCCTCCCTCTTTCAAGGCCGGCCTCCAGTGGGACCTCTTCTGGGGCCCAGGAGAATTACTCTCCTACGAAGTGTCTCTATCCCCTGAGTCCTTGTCGTATCTCCTTGTACCCTCAGTCCCACCCAGTTTGGCATGTGACTGTGTTGTCATGGTGTCAATTGGGGCTGTCCACGAAGCCGTGTGGAAACACTACCCAGCCTTCCCTGTCACGTGGCTAGGCCGGTAGTGTTTTCTCTTCCCGATGAGAACGCAAGCTCCCGGTGAGCAGAGCCCACGGTTCTTCTTTTTGTTCCTCTGCCGAGACCCAGGATGATGCTGAGGCTTGGGCGAAGGGGACACACAGGAATGCCCCCCTCTGCCTGTATTACCATATTTAACTCACACAGTGCTACGAGGTAATTATGACCTTCTGTATTCCTCCGGCCACACCAGCATGGTGGTCAAGACAGTGGCAATAGGAATCTTAAAAGACTATATTCTCCAGCTTCAACCATACTGGGAATTCCAGAGCATCTCAGAGACGATCCAGATTGTTCTGAGATCCCTGAAGGTGTGGCTCCCAGGCCCTCGGTGGACCGTCCTCTCCATTCACTCCCGGCACCTTCCATCTTCTTCTCTCATTCTCCCCAACCTCACCTCAATGTCCACGCCGTCCCTGCCAGGCCACAGACCCAGGCGTCAGGCCCGCTGGCGTCCAAAGACCCTGTGCCGCGTGTGGACCGATGGAGAACACCGCCGGTGCTGTCCCAGATACAGGTGTTGGGGCCACAGCACGCCGCAGACGCGCCTTCCCCACTCTCTGACCTTGACGATGTGCTGCCTTCCTTCTTGTACCTTCTCATCCTGTCATGTGTCACAAATTCACTTACGTCTTCCTCTTTGATGATTCCCAAGCCAGGGAAGCCTACGTCATCAATTTCGTCTCCTCCTTCCCTGCTGCTGAGCACAGTGAAGAAAAACCACAATCCTCAGCTGCCTGTGTTTGCTCCCACTGATGCTCTGTACTTCTTCCATTCGTTTCCTGCTTCCCGTCAAACTCTTCCAGCTCTTGTGTGCCCCTCCGGAGACGCCTGGCCCCTCTCTGCTTCCAACACTTAGAAATAACTTCATCCCTGGTTTCATTGAGATGCCTTGTTTTCCTGCCCCGACCTCCTGATGTCTCTGAACCCTCACCTCCCTCCTTCATCTCCACGTTGCAGACTGCAAAAGATGGTGGCTGTCCTCACTGCCAAAGCCAGTCTCCCCCCTCCCCGGCCCTGCTCCCCTGGTGCTTCCGGCCCCCTCTGGATCCTTGAGCTGCCGACTCTGCTTTCCTCCTTTGGCTTCTCTTCCTCCGGATTCCACTCTCCCCAATGTCTACACAGGACTGTGTTTATTCTCACTGCAGTGAAACCCCACACCCAGTCCCTGCACCCCTCCCTCCACCAGCTTCTGCTCTCTTCTTTGCTGTTCACCCCTCAGCCTCCAGAAACCACATGGCCTCTGCCATCCCCTCTTCCTTTCTTGCCCCACATTCTCCTCGCACTGGCCTCTTGCCCACTCTTGTCCCAGAACTGCTTTCTCAAATGTGAGCAATGACCTTCTTGGTGCCCCCCCCCACTTTCCCCACCCCCGTTCTTTTTT
>PJEM01009178.1:23682-74155 GCA_004023845.1 Helogale parvula
ATAAAAATTTTTTACGTTTTTTATTTATTTTTGAGAGACAGAGAGAGAGAGAGAGAGAGAGAGAGAGACAGCCAGGGAGGGTCAGAGAGAGAGGGAGACACAGAATCAGAAGCAGGCTCCAGGCTCTGAACTAGCTGTCAGCACAGAGCCTGATGTGGGGCTCGAACCCATGAACCGTGAAATCACGACCTGAGCCAAAGCCAGACGCTCAACCAACTGAGCCACCCAGGTGCCCCTGCCTCCCCGTTCTTGATGGACCTGAGCCTGCAGAATAGTTTCCCTTTTGTGAGGAACTTCCCTGCTGTTTCCATGACCCTGTGGTGTCTTGTGCCCATGTCACCTCCCTGCCTTCCCAGGAACACCTCCGGTCTCCACCTTCTGCCTCCTTCCCTTCTCCTTCCGGGTTCTCCCCCAAATGATCTCCCCCCAGCCTGCAATTCCAACCACCTCTTCTCCACCCACACCTCTTGTCTGACCCCTCCCAAGCCCCGCACCTGCAGACCAGCTCCTTCTAAAAATGATCCTACTGGTTTTCTCTTCCTCACGCTGAGTTGAATCGTGTCGTTCCTTTGGCTGCTTCAGCTCTACTTATACCCAGAATCATGGAGTCATGGAATCTCGTGGGAAGGAGACTGCAGGATGATTGTCTCCTTCAAACCCTCATCCAGTGTAAGAATCCTGGGCACTAGTTTTAGACAGATGATCATCTGGTCTTTGCTTAAATATTTGTAGTGATGGCAAGCTCACTATTTCATGAGATGCTTTGCTCTATCGGTCCTATAAAATAGAGTCCCGTGGAATAACATGCTCGTGCTTCCTTCTTCTCTCTCCCATCTGTCCTACGTGTTGGCCGAACTGGATGACTCACTGGGGCCCTAACTCGTCCCTGTCTCCTGCTCCACACTCTTCTTTATGCTGATTCTTTTTTAAATAACATTTTTTAATGTTTTTATTTATTTTTGAGACAGAGAGAGACAGAGCCTGAGTGGGGAGGGGCAGAGAGAGGGAGACCAGAATCTGAAGCAGGCTCCAGGCTCTGAGCTGTCAGCACAGAGCCCGATGCGGGGCTCGATCTCATGGACCACGAGAAAATGATCTGAGCTGAAGTCGGAGGCTTAACCGACTGAGCCATCCACGCTCTCCAGTTTATGCTGATTTTTGTCAGAAACGTCTGGTGCCTCAGCTCAGCATTTCCATATTTCAAGAAGGCGTGGATGCTGGCGTTCCCAGGACCTCCTCCAGAACTCACCAGCAAAGTTCCCTTTCTCCTCTCCTGAAACCATAAAGATACTTTGTTCATGCTTCTTACCAACTCATTTCTCATTCTCCTCCTTCATGCTTTCATTCTGTAACATTTCCAGCACTGAGTCCCTGGCTCAGACTCTGCTGGGCACTGGGAACAAGGTATGGAAACCCTCCCTGGAAGAGGGAAGTTCTTCTCCACCCCTCCCCCCAACCCAGGAAAGGCAGGCCTTAAATATTGGTCACCATAAAAATGTGATATGTTCAAAAAGGATACTTTGGGATGCTCTGGGAGGACATGGCCGGAGGAAGTAACTGGATCCAGATATGTCTCTGAAGAGGTTCGGCTTCACTGAGCCTCTGAGGCCGTATGTGCAGCAACCAGCCAGCAAAGAGAGAGGGTGTTGCTGGGGGGTGGGTGGGTAACAGAACCACAGGAGCAGAGCCCAGAGATAAGGCAGCCATGCCAGGATCTGAAAGAGCTTCTCCATGACTGGTATTCAGAAGATGAGAAGGGAAACCGTAAGAGATTTTAGAGGACTTGGGAAAGCAGGCTCAGAACACTGTTTTCAGGGTGCCATGGGGGCTCAGTTGACTCTTGATCTCGGCTCAGGTCGTGATCTCACAGTTCATGAGTTCGAGTCCAGCACGGGCTTCCCTCTGCCCCTCCCCGGCTCGTTTTCTCCCTCTCTCTCTCTGTTTGTGTCTCTCCCTCTCTCAAAATAAATAAACAACTTAAAAACAAAGAATACTGTTTTCATCTTGAAGTTAATGGGAGGCACGCATAGGACTTTACAGAAAAGGGCACGATCAGCTCATCAGTTCTGCAGCGTCTCTCTGTGGTCTGCCTTTGTGACGGCTGTGTTTGTGGATCTCCCCTCTTGCCCGATTCAGTTTGAACTTTCCTGCATTCAAGTCTATGCCTTTTTAGCCCCCACAACACCTGATCCGATGTGAAGGGCAGAGAGGGATATACTCTGTAATTCATGCTTATAGAACTCACTGTGAGAAAGGAAATATCTTCTGAAAGGTGAAAGCCAATAACTGTATCACTGTAGGTTACAAAACCAAAAGGGGCAACAATAATTTAAATGAATGTATCTGTTCATTAAAATACACTAGGAGGCGCTCTGCTCCCTAAAACCTCAAAGGCATCAGGGGCAACTTAGTTAACTCTTTGCCATAGATGTCTTGGGAAGGGCTTCCATCTGAACTTGAGATTTCAAGGGGTATACATGTCTGGCCCTCCTCTGGGTAAACAGAACCAGACTGTAGGTGGGGCTGGGGGCTCCTGGGATGGAGGGACAGAACATGGGCAGGTTTATCCTCTAACTGACTCAGGTCCATGGGGATATACTGTCCCTTCCCTCACATTAGGTCTGAGGGATACGGACAGTATCCCTAGAATGGGTGATGATAATGTAAAATGATAGTAATGGGGGAAACTGAGACTGGAAGGGGAGTGCACAGGAACTCTACTATCTTTGTTTCTTTAAATGTAAAAGGAAACCCCTAAAAAGTGTGTTTAGAAGCATGAGGGAGAACAAAGCAGGGACCCCAAGTGAGGGCAGGCCAGCACTAGAATAACCATATAGTCACCTGGGCCAGGCTGGCACTACTGAAGTCTGAGCCCACTCGGGGCAGGTGGGCTGATCTGTTCCCACCAGGAAAAGCACCCCGATTAATGTTCAGGTTTTCTTTTTTTAAGTTTTGAGGGATAGAGAGCATGAGTAAGGGAGGAGCGGGGAGAGAGAGAAAAAAAAGAATGCCAAGCTGCCTCCATGCTGTCAGCACGGAGCCCAATGTGGGGCTCAAACTCACGAACCGTGAGATCAACACCTGAGCTGAAATCAAGAGTCGGACACATAACCACTGCGCCACCCAGGTGCCCCTCAATTAATATTTAGTTTTTAACAACTTAGCATATCAGCATCTGTTTACATGTGCACAGAACCCTGCCAATGTATAAAAGCGTCAGTTTTTGCAGGAGTCTGTACTAACAGAAACAAATGAGTGACTAAATAAATAAATAGGGAGAAGACTTCTGCTTACAGAAGAAGTCTAAATAACCTGTTGATACCACCCGACTCTAGGAGATAATGCTGGGTTCTGCTGCAATTAGTGATTGCTTCCAACAATTAGACAGGGAAAGGGAAAAAGAATAGCTTTACAGTGAAGAAACCTGGCAAACGTGACCTTCAGCAAGTGAGCAGGTAGACATGACCCATGATGTCCTGGGGCCATCACTCCCCCAAGACATGGTGTAATGACAATGGTACTTCATCTCAGTGACATTCCCATGACTCCCTCTGATCATGAGGAAAATGTCAGACATTCTAAAAACTACCTGCCAGCTCTTCTGAAACTAAGTCACGTCGAGGAAAGACTGAGACGCTGTCCCAGCCCACAGGAGACAAGGCAGTTGTGACGACTAAATGCAGTGTGGTGCCCTGCACGGAGTACAGATGGAAAAACTGGTAAAATGCAAAGGAACTCTGGAGTTTTGCTTTAAAAATGTACCGAGAAAGGGTGCCTGGGTGGCTCAGTTGGTTAAGAGTCCGACTTTGGTTCAGCTCATCAGCTCATGGTTCATGAGTTCAAGATCCGCATCAGGTTCTGAGCTCTCTGCCCCTCCCCTACTTGCGCTTTCTCTCCCTCTCCCTCTCTCTCTCTCTCTCTCTGTCTCTCAGAATAAATAAATAAACTTAAAAAAAAAGTACCATGACCATGGGAGTTCACGTTAGGGGAAGCTGGGGGAAAGGCATCTCTCTACTGCCTTAGCAACTTTTCTGTAAATCTTAATCCAAAATAAAAACTGTATTTTAAAAACAAGATGTAGAAGAAGACAGAAATAAATAACGTGCCACAAGAAGTACTGTTTTCAGTTGTGACAATGGCCAATGTTTGTGATGAGCGGTCTCTGTCATCAGAGGACACGCTTCCGGAACCCAGGAGAACGCCTCCCTCTCACATCCGGGCAGCTGAGTGCGAACAGGGCTGCCCTGTTTCTGAGCTTGGTTTGTAAGTCTTCTGATGATATAAATCCTTGGTGAAATTATAGGGCACAAGGGGCTCAGTTGTGGCTACAGAGTGTTGTGCAACCGGACGCCCCCCCCCCCCCCCCCGAACCAGTGAATACCATTCTGGTTCCTAAAGCTCGGCTGAACTTGTCAGGGGCCCGAGGTGCTCATGGTGAGGGTGGCAGGCTGGAGAGGATGGCCAGCAAGGCGCTTCCAGTGACACTGCCCTTCACCGCCCCATGTGCCGTGCTTTTTGCTTTTAAGTTTTTTAATGGTTATTTATTTTTGAGAGAGAGAAGGCGCACACGTGCGCAAGTTGAGGAGGGACAGAGAGAGGGAGTCACGGAATCCAAAGTAGGCTCCAGGCTCTGAGCTGTCAGCACAGAGCCCAGAGCAAGGCTTGAACCCATGAACCATGAGATCATGACCTGAGCCAGAATCAGATGGTTAACTGACCGAGCCCCCCAGGCGCCCTGCCACATGTACCTTCTGATTTAAAACTCTGTTCTAGGGGCGTGTCGGGGTGCTCAGTTATGCATACAACTTCGACTCCGGTCATGATCTGCGCGGACAATGCAGAACTTGCTTGGGATTCTCTCTCTCCCTCTCTACCCCTCCCCCTCTCTCAAAATAAATAAACAAACTTAAAAAAATCCCAGAAAACTTCTATTCTACGCTTGTAAAATTCACAGTTTGAGGGAGACAAGTCTAACTGACCAAGGGACTTTGAACTACAAAATAAGTAAGCGTAGGGTGAGCACCTCAAGTGCATTCCAAAGCTCGTGCACAGATTTGCTGGGCAGAGGCTTACCGGTGCTGTGCTGCGTGCCAGGCACTGTCCCCCGGCGTTTACCTTCTGGGTGAGGAGTCAGATTAGAAACAGATATAAACCAGAAAGATGACCATCTCTGGTGTCTCTTCTTCTTCAGTCCTGTTGGATTAGAGTCTTACTCTGATAGTCCCATTTAATCTTAATTAGAGGCTCTGTCTCCAAATACAGTCATGTTGGAGATTAGAGCTTCAGCATATAAATTGGGAGGGGGGCACATTCAGTCTACACTATTGGTAGTGATAAATACCACAAAGAAAATAGATCTAAGATTATGTGTGAGGCCCTGGGGCCCGAGTGTAGACAGCGTGGCCAACGAAGGCTTCTCCTAGGAGAGGGAGGCCCCACTGACTAGACATGTGCGCTCCCATGTGCACGCTTACAAGACAGGCTGGCATTGGACATTCATAAAAATTAGATGGGGTGAGAGGATCTTACCATTAAGTTGGTCCAAATCCCTCATTTCACAGATGATCGAGGCTCAGGAAAGATAAACAGTAATTTACAAGTGGTCCACACTTAGAACACCTGTCTCCATCTTTGCACCAGCCTGGTCGTGGAAGAAAGTGTTCTAACCTTCCATCAGGGGACATTTCAGGCAGACATGAAAGTAGGTGCACTATGGGGCTCCTGGGGGGCTCAGTCCGTTGGGCACCTGACTTCGGCTCAGGTCATGATCTCGTGGTTCGCAAGTTCGAGCACTGCATTGGGCTCTGTGCTGACAGCTCAGAGCCTAGAGCCTGCTTCAGATTCTGTGTCTCCCTCGCTCTCTGCCCCTCCCCCACTCATGGTCTGTCTCCCTCCCTCTCTCTCTCTCTCAAAAAACAAACAAACAAACAAATAAATAAATAAGCATTTTTTAAAAAGTCAGTGTCCTAGCCCACAAACCCTCCCTCATTCTCAAAGCCTTGCTAGTCTTTCTCTTATCTATTCCCATTTTGTTCCCCTGGAATATTTTTAAATGAATTCCACATCTGGTTTCACCATCCGGTTTTGGCCTGCAGCACTAGCGAATAAAGGAGAGTTTTTTATTGTCATTTGCAGTTTTGTAACTAGTCAGGTGACTATTATTGTCACCCTCAGTGAGGAAACTGAGACCCCTAAGGTCACAGCTCAGGGTCCCTAAACTGCCTTTTCCAACTCCAATCCAGGACACTTTCTACTACACAGCCGGAGTGGTAGGAATCATTGCCAATACTTTAAAAATCATTTCTTTAAGTGTGTAATGTAATTAATGAGTTTACTTTTCAGGAACATGGTTAAATCCATGAGGGAACATTAGTATTTCTTTTTTGCTGCCTGTTTTTAAAAAAAAAAATGAGTATGGACTGGCAGAGAGAAGGGAATTCGTCTAGTAGAAACTGAAAGATCTAGGTGAAGAATCAATAGGCCTTGTGTTAATTTGCCTCCAGGACTTTGGCGTTAATACCAAAATCTGTCTCCTTGCCAAGATTGGGGACGATTTGTCTGGGTTGGGGCGCCATCTAGTGGCCATTTCTGCATCATGTCTGGCTGGCAGACAGAGCCTAGCCCCATACCGAACACCAGATGGCCTTCTCCGTCTCTCGAATTTGCTCCAGGGAGCGCCTTTGGGATAAAACCTTGATTTTAATAGGAGAAGCCTATGTTGGTATTTCTTTTCTTTGGAAGAAGTATCTGCATATCATAGACCATTTGGCATTGCTTTCCTCAAAAGGTTATTTATGAGTTTAATTCCTGAGTTGTTTTCATTTCTTTTTACAGTTAGCCTACAGCGTTGTATTGGCTTCAGGTGTACAATACAGCGATTCCACACTTCCATGCATCACCCGGTGCTCCTCACGTGTTTTTGCTTGTTTGCTGGTTTGTTTTTTACGAGTCCCCATTGTTCCCGATGCTGGGGGGTGCGCGCAGTATTCCTGGGAGGTTACAGTGTCTAGGGCTACCGTGTGAACAGGACCACCCTAAGACAGCCCACCCAGGATGGCAGTCGTGACGCACAGAGCGTGTGGGCTGCAAGGCTGTTAAGGCAGAGATGTGCTCCGTTTTCTCAAACCGGGCCTGACTCGTACCTAACTTGATCGTTTCCGAAAGCTCAGGTGTCCCCTGCCGTGGGTGGGTCCCCACAGGGACTGCTCTGATAGAGGCGCGTGTCCTCCGTGTCCTCCGAGGGAGGTCTCCTGGAGGTTCCGAGCCCACAACGGCAGGTAAGGCGGCATGCTGCTAAGTCACTCAGAACACACCGGAATGGGTGGTGTTTCGAGCTGATTGATCAATGTGGCGAATTTGATTAGCACTAATCCTCTGTCTGGAGTTCCTTTTGTACCACTAACCTGGGAAGCACTTGAGAAAGGAGATAGCACTTTTTCAAGGTCCTTGAAAGGAACCAATATTTCTGTCTCGAAACATTTTTATGTTTTTATTTTATTTTTGAGAAGACAAAGTATGAGCGGGGGAGGGGCAGGCAGAGAGGGAGACACAGAATCCGAAGCAGGCTCCAGGCTCTGAGCTGTCGGCACAGAGCCTGTCACTGGTCTGGACAGACTGTGAGATCATGACCTGAGCCGAAGCTGGTCATTTAACCCTCTGAGCCACCCAGGTACCCCGCTATTCCTATTTTAAAATATCCCTGCTGCCTTCCTGAAATCTAGGCCTTAAGGGGCAATTAAGTGAATAAAATAAGGTTTTCTTTGCACAATCTTATTCTCGGGTGTATATTTTAGCAAGGACAATGTTTCTTAATTGGGAGGGAGAGACAGTTCTGGAGTCTTCTCAGAGTTTGATAAAAATTATGTATCCTCTCTACAAAAATATACTTAAATAGACAACATTTGGATTCTGTGCCTCCCAAAGGGGCTGAACAAGTCTCTCACTGGACAAAAGGACTATGTAGTGTTGTGGCTCAGCCTTTTCAGTAGCCGGAAGTTCCTTTCAAGCCGACTTTCTTCAACAAATCACTGGTCGTACCAGGTCTCAGGCCCTGGGCTAGGTGCTGAGGATATAAAAACAAGTGGGCGCAGTCCATGACCTCAAGAAATATCATCCTGCTCCCTGAGTTTCTAACTTTCCTCCGCAGAACTCAGTTTTGAAAGAATTTGCTTAGAAAATTCCAATTATTGATTATTCTCTATTTGTCCTTCCCTAAAATAAGCAATGTTACTACCATGAAGAACCCAGAGACTTGCATAGAAATCCGGTACATAGCAGGTGCCCAAGGAATGTTTGCTGAATTATACTGAATTGAGTTGATAAAATTCTAATTAAAAGTAAGGAAAAAAAACTTAATACTTTGAGTTTTATCATGGATAAAGTCTTTTTTTCCCAAAGGATAAACTGATTTCTGATAGGCCTTTGAAATATTGAAAGTAGTCTCTGAACTCAGTTCAACCAAGTTGCCAAGGTGTGAACTAGAACTCAGGATCTCCTGTCTTTGAAGAAGCTCTTCGCCTCTTAAGAATTTTAGTTATTCAGTAAAAGTCACATGAGCATATGAGTCCTCCTCTCATGACAGAATTCAAAACCAATTCCAGGAGGTTAAAGAGTTAAATGTTTTAAAGGAAAAGAAAGAGAAGAAAGGAAGAGGAGGGGGTGAAGAAGGAAGGACGGGAGGGAGGGAGGGAGGGAGCATGGAAGGGAGGACAGAAGGAAGGGAGGGAGGGATGGAAAGAGAGAGGGAGAAGGAGAAAGGACAGACTGAAGGAGGGAAAGAAGGAAGGGAAGGAGGGAAGAATGAAGGAGTATATCCATGAATATCTGATTTCTGGGTGGGATAGGGGGTTTCTAAGCATAAACACAAGTTTTAAAATTCCAATAAAAATTCAACATTTGATTTTTCAAAAACCCTAAAAGGCAAGTAGCAAACTGGGAAATAAATTTACAACAGATAGGGCGAAGGCTGAGTGATATTAATCAAAAAAAAAAATCAAAGCATACTACAAATAAAATAGGCAATGGGGCAAAGGGGAGGCTTCACTCCACCAGCACGCCGCCCCCCCCCGGGCCCCATCCTGCACCCCAACACTACAAAGTGCATCTCCCTGACTCCCTAATGGAAAGTGTTCATCTCAGCGATATATGTGGGGATATACATGAGAAACCATGTGCAAGCAACCTAAATGCTCACAGTCAGGGGAACATGAAGCAAACCCTAGTGAGTCTGTAGAAGTTATTACTTAGTCATTCCAAATGGTGTTTTAAAAAGGTTTTTAATAACCTGAGATTAGGGAGATTCCTTAGGAAAATTATCTGTTTCCCCAGCCCTAATTCCAAAACAAAATCATCTGTCCTCCTCTTGAGAATCAAACAAAACCAACATTAACAAGACTGAATATTGTCTTTTGTTCTATTTCTCTGTATTGTTTCTCCTTCGCTACTTAAAGGAGAATTCCTTTTCAAGAAACCTAGTCACCTGGTAATCAGTGATGGGGGAAATATAGTTATTCCCACCGAAGTGAAGTGGATGGAGAAGAATAGAAAAACCAGATCCATCTCTTTAGGGTTTTAGGATTGAGACGTTGAAGCTCAAACCCTTAGAGGGGAAGGAGGGAGATGAGCCAATGACAGTCAAAATTTTAATTCTTTATTTTTATTATTATTATTATTATTATTATTATTATTTTAAAGAGAAAGAGCATGCAAGCTGAGGAGAAGGGCAGAAGAGAGAGAAGATCCCAAGCAGACTCCATGCTTAGCACAGTGCCCAACATGGGGTTCGATCCCAGGGCCCTAAAATCATGAGCTGAGTGGAAATCAAAAGTCAGACCCTCAACCACCTGAGCCACCCAGGCTCCCCTAATTCCTTGGTCTTAAATTAGACAAGATGAGACCCAGGGCCCTTTCTGGATAGAAAAACCGGTCAATGAAAATAGATTGTTGGAAGATAGATATGTAGTTAGACAGATACACACAGATATGTAATCAAATATTACACAATATATACATATAGTTATATATATAATAAGAGAAAGGTTTCCTATCCGCACTTCAAATAAGATAAAAAGTTGTAATTAGGTGAATTAGTAAGCTTTTAATTTTTGCCCTAAGTGAAGTAATAAAATGTTTCCAGATGTTTCGTCAGCTCAGAGCGGTCACCCTGTCACACTTGCGGAGGTTGAGAGGAAAGTTTGGTGTGAAACCTTTCACTCTGCTCCAGTCACAAAACAAATGGGGGTCAGACACGATTTGAATGGGGGTAGACTACCACTCGTGGACCAAGGGCCAGAAGTGAAGGTCGTATCTGGCATGGACATGACAAAGTTCCTATCTCCTGATGTCCAGCAGCTTCTGTTTTATTTAAATCAAAATGATTTTATAAATGGTCTTGCCCAGAGAGTAAAAGCTTCTAATTTAGACCCCAAAACACCTACTAAAAGTCTTATTCTGTATAGTACATACGTAGCTATAAAAACCAGGACATCAAATTCCTATGCATATTAGGATCTCGACTTTTGAAACTAAAACGGGCAGGGACGCGCCCCTAATGAGCCAGTGAAGATGAATATCCCGGGCAACCGTTAATATTATCACAGATGGAGAGAGCACCAGCTACTGTCCGACTCCCACGGAAATAACACACCACCGCTAGGAAGGAGCCTTGCCAAAAGTATCAAAACTGACTCTCATCAGGCCTCTAAACTCAGCTAGGAACTTGCAGGGAATCAGAAGACATTCAATGACACAATGGAGGTGAAAAGAGCAAAATCCAGAATTTAAAAAAAAATCGGGCAAATAAAACAGTTCCTTCACTAAATAAATTACAAGTTGGGGGGGGGGGGGATAAAAGAATGGAGGAGATCTTCTAGACAACAGTCCAAAGGGGCACAGAAACCAAGGACTTGCACTTTAGACAAAGAGAGAGTAATGGGGATGACCTTCCTAGAATAAACAACTACGCAGCTGTCCTCTGACCAATACTTTCAGAGAAATGAAAGCCAAAATAATTCGTTAACTTAGACACCATCTATAATAAATGCCAAATAAAGTTCTTCTTGTTTCAGGGAGCTGATTCCAGAGCAGGGATATATAGGAAGGAATGAAGAATACTCAAAATGGTAAACAAGGCACTCACTCTAAAATGTCATCTTCTTTCCACTCTCTTAATTTCCTTAAAAGGCAACTGTTAAGGGGCACCTGAGTGGCTCAGTCTGTTAAGCGTCCAACTTTGGCTCAGGTCATGATCTCGAAGTCTGTGAGCCCCGCATCCACAGCCCCACAGCCCTGCTCAGAGCCTGGAGCCTGCTTCTCAGGCTGTGTCTCCCTTTCTCTGCCCCTCCCCCACTCATGCTCTGTGTCTCTCTGTCTCTCAAAAATGAATAAACATTAAGAAAATTTTTAAAGGCAACTGTTTAAAGCAACACTCATGGCGCAGCTTTGTAGGGTTTATAATACGTGCAGAAATCAGATGCTTGACAACAGTGACAGTGCGCACAAGTGTGGCAGATTGCATTGTTTTTAATGTCCACAATTACTATCACATTTTCTTCCAGACTTTCAAGCTTCTTTCAAAAGTTGGAGTCTAGAGGCGGTGCCTGAGTGGCTCAGTCATTTGAGCGTCTAACTCTTGATTTCAGCTCAGGTCATGATCTCACTGTTTCATGACCTCGAGTCCCACGTCAGGCTCTGTGCTGGTGGCATGGAGCCTGTTTGGGATTCTCTCTCTCACTTTCTCTGCCCCTCCCTGGCTTGTGCTCTTTCTGTCTCTCTTAAAATAAATAAATAAACTTAAAAAAAAAATTAAAGTCTAATGACTGTCTCCTTGAACATGAGTTGGATTCTATGACTTCAATAACTAGAATGTGGCAAAAAATATTATGCCAGTCAAGTTTTTTATTTTCTGATGTTTTGACCTCTTGGGGCCTGGCTGCCTGGGGAGACACTGCTTCCCCTTGGGCTAGCTAATCCCAAGGTCAGACAAAACTCACTCAGAAACATGCCCTTCATGTGTTGACCAGCTGCTCCTGAGGCCATATCCCCAAACACATTTAGCTAACTCTCTCACCTTGCCCTAGATCACCCTATAACCTGATCCCCTGCTATTATGCAAATTATCCAATCCTAAGCTGGTGTCCCTGGCCTACATTGCCTTCCCTGCAGAAAACAGAATAAAAGCCCTTGGCCATGCTTCCCCCTTGCTCTTGCTTCTGCCTCCTGGCCAAATCCAGTGCTTCCCCATGTCGCCCTGCATGGCATGGTATCCTTCATTCTCTCAGAAACTTAAGGAATAAATTCTGTTTTCAATGGCATTGGTCTCTCCATATCATCACTCAGTCACCTCCGTAAATTAAAATCCTGCGGATACCATCGCTGATCCAGGTATGTGGCAAGACCTCCAAAGCTAAGTCATAGAGGGCACCTGGTTTTGTCTCTCTGGGGATGCTCACTCTTGAAACCCTGGGAACCATGTTGTGAAAAAGCCCAGGCCACCTGGAGAGCACGCACGTGAATGCTTCAGCTGATGCCCCCGCCAGTGCCCCAGCCAAGAACCAGTGGCAACTGCCAGCCATATGAATGAACTATCTTTCAGATGTTTCCAGGCCCCGGCTTTCAAGTCCTCTGGCTGAGTTCCCAACATGGAGATGCAAAGACCAGCCATCCCCACTGGGTCCTGTCCAAGCTCCTGACCCACAGAATTCAGGAGCATAATAGGCATTGCTTCTGCTTATGCAACCAAATTAACTAGAACAGAGAGTGGCGTACTTTGCAGTACACAAAATAAACAAACAAATGAAAGCAAAGCATGGGGGGGCGGCTCTGGGACCAGGCAGCGGGTAGAAGCTGGAAGGACCTCCAGGCGAGTGGGCCTCAGAAACACTGTTAACAGAAGTCTCATGACTCTTGAAAAAAAATCATCCGTAAGCTTGAAGAAACATGAAGGAAATATTATTGGAAACTGAAGAAAAAGGACTTTGTTATATATTGGTGAAAATTTTTGCAACAATGTGGCCTATGGTAATGTGTAAAATATGAAGTATACCTAGTAATATGGATGCTCTATTTAAGGAGAATTTTAGGTAGGGATCTGGAAGTGCTTCTTGGATTCTTCTAGTTCCCTGTAGTAAAATGAGGGAGGAGAGAGATGGGCTAAAACATGTATAATTTCATTTTTAACTAAAATTTGTAGACGATGTGAAGGATTCAGAATTACTGGGTTAAAAATATCTGTTTCTTGGGGCACCTGAATGACTCAGGCAGTTAAGCGTCTGACTTCGGCTCAGGTCATGATCTCATGGTTCATGAGTTCAAGCCCCGCCTTGGGCTCTGTGCTGACAGCTAGAGCCTGTCTTCAGATTCTGTATCTCCTTCTCTCTCTGATCCTCACCTGCTCATACTGTCTCTCTCTCTCTCTCTCAAAAATAAATTTTAAAAAATCTGTTTCTCATTCCCAACATTTTCAAAATTCTCATATTTGGAAAGGGCCTCAGAAAAAGGATCAAATCCAGTGTAGGATTATAGGATCATCTGATAAGACCTCAGGAAGACCTAGTTACCTCCAAGAACTATTCAGTGAGACCAACTATTCAGTGAGATCCTCTCTGAGGATCCTAGGAGCATACTACAAAGATTTGCCTGTGGCAGTAAAGTTTCTAAGCATTATAAACATGTTGACCCTCTGCAGCCTTACAAAAATCTCAAAATAGAGAAGAGTTTATCTCGATGAAATTTCAGGGTATGACTTCAGTCTAATGTGAGCTCTTATAAATTCATAGAAAGATCACAAAGTTTTAAAGAGAATTGCAGTAATGAAACACTACCAGCTTGAATCAAGAGAGAGAGACAGAGACAACACAAAATGAGAAGAAGCTCATGAGTCTCCAAACTGCTGCCAACAAGGGGGCACTGGGGTGGCTCAGTCGGGTAAGCCTCCGACCTCAGCTCAGGTCATGATCTCATGGTCTGTGGGTTTAAGCCCAACGTTGGGCTCTATGCTGACAGCTCAGATCCTGGAGCCTGCTTCAGATTTTGTGTTTCTCTCTCTCTGCCCCTCCCTCACTTATGCTCTATCTCTCTTTGTCTCAAAACTAAACATTAAAAAAATTTTTAAAAAACTACTACCAACAGGAAGCAGCTACAAAAGCTGCAAATGCTGGAATTTCTTCCAGAAAATAATGGAGGGCATAGAGGTCAGAACAAAGAGCTAAAAGGTAGAGCCAAGAGCCACAGAGAACCATTTCCCAGACAGAAGGACCAAGACCTGATCAGGAAGCTGAAAACACACATCTGGCTGGATTTCAGAATTACCACCAACCAGGTACTCTCATGCGTCTCCTGTGTCTTCTTTTCTTCTAAATGTCAGTGTCTGTAGTACTTATCAGGTCTGTCCCATTACCATTTCTTTGGTGAAGGGGAAGCAGGTAACTTGTCCCTTTAGTTCACAGGCCTTCAGATGGAGATATGATTGGCTGGATAGGAGGCGTACACTCAAGTGCGTCCACAGCTGGATCTGATGTACGTGATGACATCCTAGACATTGCAACTGAGCCCACTGACATCAAAGAATGCGACTTTAGGAAGACATAGGGAAGGAGTGAATATACTTTACATGTAAAAGGGTGAACTGTGTCCAGAAGGCAGACTGGAGTCAAGTGTATTTTTTCAAAAAAGGCCAACAAATCCTTCTGGTCCCTTAGTACTTCTTTGATGCTCCTTTCCATAAAAGGGTAGAGTCTAATTCCCTTCCCCTTGAGTCTGGCCTGGGCTTTGTAGCATCTGCCTTGAGAAGTAGAATGTGCAAAAGATACACTGAGTGACTTCCAAAGCGAGGTCATAAATGGTAGTTAAGCTTCCACCTGAATCTGACTTTCTTTCAGATGCTCAGCCCGTAATGCAGCCCTCAGACTGTCACAGAGCCACATAGAGAGGCCATGTGTTGTTCCAGCTGAAGACCCAGACAACCAGAATCAACCGCCACATATACAAGCAAATGAGCCTCTGGATAATTCCAGTCCCCAGGATTCAAGTCTTCTATCTGAGTTCCTGAACATGAAAGAGCAGAGACAATTCATCCCCACAGTGCCCTGCCCAAATTCCTGACCCACAGAATCCACAAACATAACAAATGCTTGTTTATACCACTAAATTTTAGGGTCATTAGTCAGGCAGATGTAATAACTAGAACAATTGCAGCAAATGGAATTATGCTGTTGTAAGACATGTATATTTAATGTGAAATAGTATAATATTAATTGTAAGTAGTCTACAAGTAAATGGTGTATATTGTAATCTCTAGGGTAACCATTAAAAAAATTTAAATATGCAAAAAAGTATAGATAAAAAACCTAACAATAAATTAAAATGGAATACCAACAAAATTTGATTCACTCAAAAGCAGGCCGGAAAGGAGAGACAGAGGAACAAATAAATAATAGATTCAGCAAATAAAAAACAAATAGTGATTTGGTAGACTTCAACCCATACTGTCAATGACTTCATTAAATGTAAATGGAATAAATATTTCCATTAAAAAGTAGATGTTTTTGGACTGGATTTTTAAAATCAAACCAAATACAAACTGTCTGCAAGATAAATGTGTTCACATATAAACACAGAGATAAGTCATATAATAATGAGGCCGATGCTATTTTTGATGTCTGATTGACCATAGATTACAAGCTCTACCTTCTTCCTTTTGTCACACATGCAGGCAAGTCTCTAAGAAATCCAGCAGTTCCTCTCCTTGGCAGTGCTGGAAGCCAAACCACACAAGCCCCCCTCTGACCACAAAAACACCCAATCCATATGCCTCTCACCCTGCTCCTTCTCTCAACACATTCAGGACCAGCATGTGTCTACCCTGTTTGCCCCAGAAGATCCCATAAGGAAAGTCATAAATCCTTTATAACTTCTTGGTGTGTATGGCATCCTCAGTCTTTACATTCAGACCTATTTTGGGTGAGAGATTGATGCTACACTCCCTGGGGCGACCACAAAACAATTTTGATGGAGATGCAAAATGGAAAAACCATGTTGAAAACGGTGTGAGAGTTTTTTATAAACTTAAACATACACTTTCCCTATGAAAGTGTACACTTTCCCATCATTAGATATTTACCCAAGGAAAATGGAAATATGTGTCCATAAAAAGACTTGTATAAAGTATTGCATAACAGCTTTAACCATGTGTAAATATTATGTGCAATTGTAAATTTTTTGTGTATGTATAAATTTTATCTCTCAATTTTTAAAAAGAATGCCAACTTCATATCATGTCTAAACTTTACATGGATCCAGATTGTCATTAAATATGTCATTTTTGAAGTGATCAGAAGTTTGAACACTAACTGATATATGATACTATGGAATTATTTTTATTTATAGATGTGATAATGGTAATGTATTTCTATTTTTTTTTAAGAGCACTTATCATTTGGGGCATCTGGGTGGCTCAGTTGGTTCAGCATCTGACTTGTGATTTTGGCTCAAGTCATGGTCTCATAGTACATGGGATCGAGCCCACATTGGGCTCTGCACTTACAGCTTGGAGATCCCCACTTGGGATTTTTTCCCTCTCTCTCTGTGCATCCCTCTCTCTCCCTCCCTCTCTCAAAATAAATAAACTTTTTTTTCAAAGAGTACCTATCTTTTAGAGATACATCCTGAATATTTTTGGATGGAGTAAAAAATAAAGTCTATCAGAAAAACTGTAAAGAAAGCACCATAGAAAAAAGACCAGAAGGAGCTATACTATTCTTTGGATGATATGATATTGGGTGATTTTCATGCTTTTGTGTTCTTTCAAAATCTTCTAAGAAGCATATTGCTATTTTGATAAAACAAAAAAAATTAAACAAACAAAAATAAAATTAGAAAAGCAGAGGAATAGGAGAGCCAGAAACCGGTTGGAGCTTGAGAACCGATAGGAGATTGAGCATTACTGTCAGTTGCAGATTCCTTCCGTCACTATGTCAACCAGCACAGATGTTTCTCTTTCTTCATATGATGAAGATCAGGGATCCAAGCTTGTCCGAAAAGCTAGGGAGGCACCGTTTGTTCCCATCGGAATGGCGGGGTTTGCAGCAATCGTTGCACAGGGACTGTATAAACTGAAGAGCAGGGGAAATACTAAAATGTCTGTTCACCTGCTCCACATGCGTGGGGCAGCCCAGCGCTTGGTGGTGGGAGCGATGACGCTTGGTGCGGGTTATTCCACGTATAAGGAACTCTGGGCAAAACCTAAGCCTTAGAAGAAGAGAAGCTGTCTTGGTGTGTTAGTGGTGCTTGCTCTAGACATCTCATGTTGAGTTTATATGTTTATGTTGAAAATAAATGGTTTGAATGGGTCAGACAATAACACCATCATTTACATATTGGTTTCCTTTCCTGCAGACCTGATTTGCCTGGTAACCACATTGCTAGTGACCAGTTAGCTAGGTCATTCAGGGGAGTCAAATTAGCACAAAAGAAACATGTCACTTTTCAATGTACTTGTTAATGGTAAAACAAGCATCTTCTTAAAGTCTTCTGATGAGATGAGTTACAGAGAGAACAACATGGCAATCTCGAAGTTCTCCCAGTTGCTACAGATGATCATGTGCTTTTGATGTTATGTAGGAATTCTGTTTAATTTAACTTTTTTCTGCTTTCTTTGCAGATTGACTGAGTACTTCAGTTTTTAGGGCTGGTTGGCTCTTAGAACCCTTTCGGAGCAATGCATGGAATATAACATAATAAGCTCCCCCACAACTGAAAATATGTGTGTGTGTTTAAACCAAACCTAAAAAGTTGATATCAACTGCTTAGAAGTAGTATTTATTTCAGAATCATTTGTAAACATGAGAATAACTTAAGTATGGGTCTCAGTTCAGCTTTTTTTATAATTGCAGAATTATATTTATGCTGCTGTTGTATTAGGATAACTTTTAAATGTCATCTTGAAATAGAAATGTGTATTTTAAGTACTAATGCAAAGGTAAATGAAAAACACTTTTTAAATGTGTGAAATTTATTTTTTTGTAAGAATCATAAATGTTAACAAATTACCTATAATTGAAGTGATTAGTGACTTATCAGCAACGTGGTTTGGTCAGACATTATACACAAACTTTGGTATACTCTAGAGTGCTATCGCACTTGTAAAATTTTCTTGTCTAACCTGAATTTACATTCCATGGTGATAACATGGTAAATGTAGTGTTATTAAAGTAATTGAACACATAAAAAAAAAGCAGAGGAATAGACTATATTAGAAGTTACTAAGCTTTGTCTGTAAAGAACCAGATATTTTAGGCTTTGTCACAATACTCAGTTCAGTTGTGTGAAGGCAGCGTTGACAATATATAAATGAATGGGAATAGCTGTGTTCCAATAAAACTTTTTTTAGGCAAAACTGGACAACTGGGACATTTACATGGATCTAGCTTAAAAATAATTAATTAATTAAATTTAATAGAAACGGCAGGGAGAAGAGAATGTCTAGAACCTGGCAGGAAGATTAAAAAAAAAAAAACAGCAAGTTCAGATGTGACCAAGTAAAGCATTAATGTTAGAAGGGTGGGACACGGCTGCAAGAGTTTGGGGGAATAACAGAGACACAGGCAGAACAGAGTGGTTGTTCCGGGAGATTATTGGAGAAGCACCAGATGACCAGCTAGTGACTAAGGCTCTTAGTCCATCTACCGCAGAGGAAGGAACTAGCAAGAGCGAGACAAGAAACCAGGACCAAGTACTTTTGCTTCATATCAAAACCCAGCATCTTCAGGGAGCTTGCAGCACTAGGCAGAGAAGTTGGGAACACTATGGAAAATGACCTAAGATAGGATCCCAATAGTGTGGATCAGGTCAACGTCAAGACAAAGGCTGGTGCCTTGGGCTTTCTCCACACACCGTGGGTTGGATGTTGGGGGTAAAGGTGTGGATCTCATTCCTGAGTTGGGCCCAGATCTAAGACTGGGAGAGAGCAGCAGTGGAGCTGGTAGTCAGGAGCTGGGAAAGATGAAGTCCAGGGGAATGAGGTAGGGAATGACTCCATTTATCATTTTTGTAAATGTGCAAATGGTGACTAGGCCTCAAGAGGAAGAAAACTGTAATTCTGGAAGGAGACACAGCATAAAGGGGAACTGGAAATATCCACGAGAAGAAAAGTTCCCCGTGAGTGTCGAGTCCTGGAAGAGTGAGTAATGAAGGAAGTCACAAGACCCCAAAAGAAGAATCTGGCAGGAGGACGATCCCAGTAATTTTAGCTGGAGGATTGTAAAGGAGAAAAAAAAAATGGAGGATAGATATCAAAAGAGACCAAGGAGTTCTCTTCAACTCTAAAAATCTCCCTCTTCTGAAGCCATAATCAGTTTGCCCACAATTCAATATGGCGTTTTGAAATACTTTGGGGCTTTGATTGGTTGGTGTTCTTTCCTTTTTAAAGCAATCCCTTTCTAAGGCATGTGTTTCTACTACTTGCAAGGAGTATATCCAAGCCATTGAGTGCAATGCACTTCCCAGATTTCTGATGAATTCTGGTCAAGCTAAGTATGACAGAAGACGCAATGGCCTACCAGGGTCCTGCTTGGTCCATTTGCCTGGGTTTTGGCCTAAGTTCCCAGTTCCCATGACGTTCACCTCATTTACCCCCAAGGCCCGTGTCCTGCACTGAACCTAGCCTTCTTGGCTAGGTTCCCAGTGTCTCTGTCTGTTCTCATCATTCCTCTGAGTGTCAAAGCTCACTGCCTACTTCCTGCCTTCCCCAGCCTCTGGAGGGTAATGTCACGAGTGTACACGTACTCCTCAGCTGAAGCCACATGGTGACCTGACACCTCGAATCTCTAGTTGTCAAACGCCACTCACCAGTTTGGAGAGCCAAACTTTGATGCTTAGAATGACACATAAGCTTGCCATGTATCTGGAACTCTATGACTTCTACTGCGTGTCCAGATTTGGTGGAATGGGCTCCATAACTGGGCCAGTGTTCCTACCCAAACGGTAACCTATAGCTGAGGAAATGGAGTGTCATCAAACCAACTCACCCCCACTTCTGCTGTCTTGCCACCTCCTTCCAGCATGCTTTGTTCTGGATCTCATTCAAATCAGGTTAACACAAGATTTCACTTTTTAAAAATGATCTTCTTTAAGAAAGTTGAAAAGCCCTGATTGTTCCCAATTTTGTAGTCACTTCTGAGGATAAAAAAATGTTCTCAGAATAATGAGCAAATGCAACTGATAGAGATGCCAGTTATTGTTTCTGATGGGTGGCCCTCAAGGTCATTTCAGCTCAGGGCATTGGCAAAGGACTGCCACCTAGGGGGAAATAAGCTGTGTATCATGGAGGAGCAGGAAAAAAAATGGAGGATAGAATGATACCTTTTACTGATATTAGAAATGTTTGGAATCTCAAAAGGAAAAATTAATCTGCTAAAAACAGAAAATAAGGTGAATCTCTTGAAGATAAAAAAAATCATTTGGGTAAAACTATTTTGGCACCTTTTTGGAAAGAATATATGACTATGTATTCAGGTCAGTACTTAAGTACTTTGTTAAGATATTATATAACTGAACTTTGTACTCCCTATTTTTAGGCAGATGTGCAAATAACAAGTTAGAAACTAGTAGTAGTTCTTTACTGAAGGAAACTGTATCCTATATATGTCAGGGAATCAAAACAATTTAGACTCAATCTCCTACTTTCTATGGCTTCCATATAGCAAACGTTGATGCTCACAGAGATGAACTAAAGAAGTTGCTCTCCAGTAGAGCACATAAGGACCCCTTTTTAAGCCTGAGAGTGTAGTTTTAAATTCCTGGGCTCTAATTCCAGCAACTCAGATTCCCTGGTCTGGATTGGGGCCCAGAAATTTGCTTTTTTTTTTTTTTTTACAAGCACACTAAGTGATTCCAATGCACATGGTCTCTTAACAGGCTTGAAGAGATGATTTAAGACACCATAAGATGCCACCGTTCTTCGGAATCATTAAAGAACAATGAAATATATTCCAAATACTTCAATGCCTGGGAAGCTAGTAACTGCATGTGAGTCACGTGTAATAGCTCTCTGCAACCAGCGTACTTGGTGGTAGAAAACAACTCAATACTTGAGCATGTTGAGTAACAGGTAACTCACTCCTAAGTGTCAGAAACACCCTGGCAACCACGTATCTGATTTCAGTCTCTGGATCTACCTATTTCAAGCATTCCAAAACCTGGAATCATATACATCGCCTTTCATGCCTGTTGTCTCTCACATCGCAGAATTTTTTTGTGGTGTATCCATGTAGCATGTGTCAGTGCTTCAATCCTTTTCATAACTGAAGAATATTCCGGTGTATGGACACACTACGTTTTGTTTGTCCACTCACCAGATGGCGGACGTTTGAGTTGGTTCCACTTTTTGGCTATTGTAAATAAAGTTATGAATATTCATGTACAAATTCTTTTTTTTTTAAGCTTATTTATTCTGAGAGAGAGAGCGCGAACAGGGGAGGGACTGAGAGAGAATCTTAAGCAGGCTCCATGCTGCCAGTGCAGAGCCCAAAGTGGGGCTGAATCTCATGAACCATGAGATCATGACCTGAGCTGAAATCAAGAGGCTGACACTTAACCGACTGGGCCACCCAGGTGCCCCCATGTGCAATTCTTTCTAGAGAAAGAATTTTATTTCAGTCCTTCCAACAATGTTTAATTCCTTCAAATCCTTACCAAAAGTTGCATCCCCAACCCCTCCCCTTTATTGTAGCATTCTAGTGGATATAAATTGGTTTTCCTTGTGCTTTGATTCGTGTTTCCCTAATGATTAATGTTGGTGAACATCTTTTCATGTTCTTGTTGGCCATCTGTATATCTTTTCTGGAGGAATGTCCATCCAAATCCTAGGATCATCTTCACATCAAGCAGCTTGTCTTTTTGTTGTCCTTGTTGAGCTGTAAGAGTTCTTCATATATTCTGAATATCAGACCCTTACCAGATATATGATTTGCAAACATTTTCTCTCATTTGGTCCCATTCTGCAAGGGGCTTTTTCATTTTCTTGATAGTGTCTTTTGACGCACAAATGTTTAAAATTTCGATGAAGGCTGACTTATAGATTTTTTGCATTGATTTTGCTTTTGATGTCACACCTAAAAATCCATTGCCAAATCTGAGGTCATGACAATTTACCCGTATGTTTTCTCCTCAGAGTTTTAGCATTTTGTTTTTACATTTAGGTCTTTGATCCATTCCTAATTAATTCTTGCCTATGCTGGTGGGTAGCCATTGGAATTTTTGAAAGCTTTTGTAATATTCTTTAATTTTTTTTAACATTTATTTGTTTTTGAGAGAGAGACAGCATGAGAGTGGGGGAGGGGCAGAGAGAGAGGGAAACAGAATCTGAAGCAGGCTCCAGGCTCTGAGCTGTCATCACAGAGTCCGATGTGGGGCTCGAACTCACAAATCATGAGATCGACCTGAGCTAAAGTCAGACACTTAACCAAATGAGCCACTCAGGCGCCCCCTGTAATAATTCTAATGACAGCCAAGGTGGAGAATCACTCTTCTAAATAACTGAGGAAGAGGGGCTGGAGGACGCCTGCATATGTTTATTTAAAGAAAGTGTGATGGGGGCGCCTGGGTGGCACAATTGATTAACTATCTGACTCTTGATCTTGATCTCAGCTCAGGTCTTGATCTTAGGATCATGAATTCAAGACCCACATTGAGCTCTGTGCTGGGCGCAAAACTTACTTTAAGAAGAAAGAACGAAAGAAAGGAAGAAAGGAAGGAAGAGGGGGGGAGAAAGAGAAAAAGGGAGAAAGAAAGAGATGGAATTGGGCTGAAAGGCAAAAGCTGGTACTCTCTAATTGTTTAGTTCTTGACCATTCATTCATTCAATAGATATTTTTAAGTGCTTACCATGTGCCAGCCACTGTTTTAGGCCCTTCAGGAAAACTGAACAAGACAAGGTTCCAGTTTGCACGCCACTCAAGGTGGAAAGACAGATAAGCACAGTAATTTCAAATGATGATGACCTTTATGAAGATAGTCAAAGATAGGCCATGTGATTGCATGAGAAGGTGTGATGGGCAGTGTGGCATGGCAATTATATACAATGGCCGGGGGTAGTGACATTTGAGCTGAGACATGGGTCATTAAGAAGCTGGGCAGTGAATATCTGGGGGAAGAATATCTCACACTGGGGCAAAGGATGGAGGGCCACACTTTCTTTACCCCTCCCCATTGACAGATGGGATCTATACATCTAGCTGAATCCTCAGGCTATCTGGGCTCCGTGACTGCCTGGACCATTTGAATATAGCAGGACTGATGCTATTCCAGTTTCTAGGCCATAAAAGACGGGCAGCTTCCACTTCTTTTCTCTTGGGACCCTTATTCTGGGACTTCTGAACCACAGTGAGAAGTCAGACTCCTGAGAGGGACCCAGCCTTCTGGAACCTTCCAGAGGCTTCCAGATATCCCTGCTCAGAGACTGACATATGAGTAAATTCATCTTAGACCTGCCAGACCAGACGAGCCACCAGCTGAATACCAGCACGTGACTCACATCAACACCATGAGGAACAGAAGAACTGCCCAGTTGAGCGCTGCCCAAGTTTCTGACCCACAAGATCATGTGAAATAATAAAATGGTGGTCGTTGTAAACTGCTAAATTGCAGGGTAATCTGTTACACAGCAACAAATAACTGGAACACAGTCTCAGAAATTACAGATGCAAACATTCTGAGACAGGACTAGCTTTTGGAGTGTTCGAGGGACCCAAATAAGGCCAGTATGGCTGAAGCTAATAAAAGTAGAGGAGACGAGCAAAGGGTGTGGCAGCACTGAATGGGCACAGAGAGCACGGTGCCGGTGGGCCAGGCAGTGGGTGGACCCTGAAAAGGTCCTAGCAAGTAAGTGCTATAGTCTGAATTACAAAAGTTCTCTCTGGCTGCCATGTGGCAAATGGACAGTAGTGGGGCAATAGTGGACAGAGAGCAGGCAGTTAGGAAGCTGTTGCAACTGGTGATTTTTCCTGGTTGGGAATTTGGCCCAATATCTAGAATTTTACCCTGCAACACTGTTGCCGACTTCCTGTCCTTTGTTCCAGTTTGAGCAACTGGACCTCTGCCTTATTTCTGTAACTTGTCCTGCACGTTATGGGACAAGTAGTTCTACCGATGGTGTGTCTCTCTTGTTCCCCAGTGTCCCATGTTAACAGAGGAAGGGGACTCTCCACCCTCCTTCTGCGGGTAGAAACCCCCTGGTGCGCCCCTGGGGAGGAGAATAACTCATTGGGAAATAAACATGCTGAGCATAGAAAGCTCAGCTCCCTGCTGCCCACGGAGAGCACGAGTCCTGCTCTGCTTTCTTCCATGTGATGAAATCATCCTGTCCCCTGTAGAAGAGGCCCAGGGTGGCCAAGAGCTGCTGTCACCAGGGAGTAAGCCTGCCTTATTCTGGGATTCAGTATTCAGATGCTCTCTCCCCTCCTGATAGAAGCCATTCTTCAATATCAGCTTCATCAATAAGAGAGGTGACATTTTGGCATCTGTTGCCTGGTTCTTATCTTTTAAATTTTCAGACCCAGCTGGAGAAAAGGGCCCTGTTTATTGGGAACCTAAGTGCACCTAAGATCCTCCATCAGTAATCTGTCAGGGAGGCAGGACCCTTGCTTTCCTCCCTAGTATGCCCAGGAATTACCTCCCCCAGACTCCCCTGTCCATGATCAACTGGATGTGTAGCTGGATTTTCACATATTTCCTGTTCCTAGACTTTTCCCCTGCTATTTGACAGCCACCTGTCCCCAAGGCTGCCCATCATGTCTGGTTAAGTTTCCCAAACTGAGTGGTCCACTTCCGTCTTTCACAGGCCGCCTAACTCTGGAACTGGGCAGGGACTTCCTTCCATTACCATCAGCTGGGCCTGCTCCATTAGGTTGTGCCTCCGTGAACTGCAGTAGCTGTGTTCTAGTCACACCTCTGAGCCTCCAACCGCCACCGACAAAATCCACTACTTATTAACCGAGGAGCTCCCAACCTTACAACACAGATAAGAGAGGACAACAGTGCTGAGAGTTCTAGAGTTCTACCAGGGCCTCTCTGTATGTCATTGGACTAGTTTCTTAATCTCTCTGTGCCTCTGTTTCCTCATCTGTGGAATGGGGGTAGCGATTATAGCATCTACCTATTTCTGTGAGAACTGAAATGATGCCTGCAAATAATTGGAATAATACCATGCCTTGCACATAATATGAGCTTGATAAATATTAGCTGATACTGGGCCAGCCATCTCCTCACGGATTTCCAGAGTTGAAAATGAGGAGAAAGAGGTGGTAGGAGAGCAAGGAGGCCAAGAGCTACTAAGTACAGAGATTTCCCACTAGCACCAGACATGAGTTCATGGAGACCATGGGCTGCGGCTTTTCATTTTTTGTATCTCTGACACATAACTTGGTGCCTAGCACACAGTAGGTGCTCAACGAGTGGTTGTTGAATAATTCCAATGAGCACACACCAAATGATCGGGCATGACTGGGGAAAGTCACTTCACAAAAGCTCCAGGGGACATTTGACCAGACACGTGCGTCTTCAACTCCTCTCTCCCTTTTCCCTTCTAAGACCAGTGAGGGCAGACCCAGAGCTTTCTCCTGCCCCTCCAGGCCACTGCAGTCCTTCATTTCCAGATCTGGGCTGGGCCCAGCCTGTGAGGCCAGCAATCTCCCCCAGGATCTCAGCCCCATGCCGGGCGTCAGGCAAGGCCCTGTCCCTGTAAGGCTAGGGGAGGTATTGTAATGCGGAGAAACCAGGGAAATAATGAAGATCTGCCAGGCCTTCTAATCTGGGGAGTCAGTGCCATTTTTTAGGAAGTATCCATGACAGGAAGAGATAAGGACTGGAATTTGTAATATTTTTTTTAGTTTATTTGTTTTGAAATAGAGCACACAGCTGGGGGAGGGGCAGAGATAAAGAGGGAGATAGAGAATCTTAGACTGACAGCTCAGAGCCTGATGCGGGGCTTGAACTCACGATCTGTGATATCATGGCCTGAGTGGAAACCAAGAGTCAGATGCTTAACTGACTGAGCCACAGAGGCACCCCAAGGACTGAAATTTGAATTGCTATCATGCTTCCCTCTAGAGCTTCCCACTAGAGCTTTTTCTGTAGAGTCCTTTGCCTTTTCCTTTTTTCTTTCTTTTTTTTTTATTTAGTGTTTATTTATTTTTGAGAGAGAGAGAGAGAGAGAGACAGAACATAACTGGGGAAGGGGCAGAGACAGATGGAGACACAGAATCGGAAGCAGGCTCCAGGTCTGAGCTGTCAGCACAAAGCCCGATGCGGGGCTCGAACCCACAAACTGCGAGATCATGACCTGAGCTGAAATCAGGTGTTTAACCGACTGAGCCACCCAGGTGCCCAAGTAGAGTCCTCTGTCGTACCAGGTGGCAGTGATTACGGTGAACTCAGAACGGGTGAATCATGAAGCTCTTCCTTTCTCACTGCTCCCTGTTGTACTTGGGCTTCCCTTCCACCGACAATGCTCACTGTTTGGTATCAACAGAGGCACAAATGTATGACTAGCAAATATCGGGGGTGGAGACTTCTCAACTCTACAGTCGGGCTCTGACTTCTCAACTCTACAGCCAGCCCACTGCTGAAGGCTCTGAATAAACCATCCCCTGCCCTTGCCCCGTGTCTGCCTCAGTTTCCTTCTCCTGGAACTCAGAGTCTGTAATACACCTGCCATTCCCTCTGTCCGGTGACATTAGCAGCATCTCTGAGGTGCGCAGAGGCAGGAAGCAGTCCGTCCTGGAGTGCAGTGAGGATAAATTGATACTTCCTATTTTTAGTTATGTGCCTTGTCTCCTCATCTAGATTAGTTCCTCCTGCCTTTACCTCCTTACCGTGTGAGGTCCTGGAAGAGTGCCTGCATCAAGATGATAAGGTCTCTCTCGACTGGGAAATGTGTACCCTCAGTTTGGCACCAGCCTTGCATCCCCCAAGCCATGCACTAATGCCTCTCCCAGTTCCTGATCTGAGCATCCTCTTTCTTTGTTTTTCTTTCTTTCTTCCTTCCTTCCTTCCTTTCTTCCTTCCTTCCTTTCTTTCTTTCTTTCTTTCTCTTTCTTTCTTTCGAGAGTGTGTGTATCAGTAGGAGAGGGGCAGAGAGAGAGAATCCTAAACAAGCTCCACACCCAACACTGAGCCCAACATGGGACTCGTTCCCACAAACTGTGAGATCATGACCTGAGCTGAAGCCAAGAGTCAGATGCTTAACCAGCCCAGCCACAGGCACCCCTGAAGATGCTTCTTTTCCCTCAGCTTCATGGAGGTATAGTTGGTATACAAAAAAACCCTGCCTGTATTTAGTATACACAATCTGGAGAGTTTGCACTTAAATATACACTTGTGTCACAATCAGGGTAAAAAACATATCTGTCACCTCCAAAAGTTTCCTCATGTCCCTTTGTTGTTGCTGTGGATTTTGTTTTGTTTTCCTTTGTTTTGAGGCTAGGAACACTTAACATGAAATTTGCCCTCTTAACAGATGTGTAAGTGCACACTACCTTACTGTTAACTAGCAACCGCTGTGTGGTACAGCAGATTTCTGGAATCTGCTCCTTTTCAAGAACTGTAACTTTATACCCATTAAACAATTACTCCCCAAACCCCTCCCCCGGCCCTCAGCAGCCACCTCTGCT
Source organism: Helogale parvula (assembly GCA_004023845.1). Classification (NCBI taxonomy): domain Eukaryota; kingdom Metazoa; phylum Chordata; class Mammalia; order Carnivora; family Herpestidae; genus Helogale; species Helogale parvula. Next base: position 51,345 of record PJEM01009178.1, read on the forward strand.
AGTCTGTTCTTTACGGTTTACACATGTGGCTATTTTAGATGCTATGTGTAACTGGAAACATGGAGTACTTGTCTGTCTGTGACTGGCTTATGTCACTTAGCATTCCGTCCATCCACATTTCAGTAGGTGACAGAACCTCCTTCCTTCACAAGGCGGAAAAATATCCCCTGTATGTATATACCGCTTAGTCTTTGTCCTTCCATTTGTCAACGGACCTCTGGGTTTCTTGTTTACTCTCAATCCGCAGTGCCTCTGGCCCGCCTCTTGCACTCACCTCTGATAAGTACCCCTCATCCACATCACTGGTGGGGGCAGCGGCAGGGACATAGGTCCTGCCCAGGGAGGGAGCAGAGCAGGGACTTTCCTTTCAGATGCTGCAGAGTGGGCTGGAGGTGGTTTTTTGCAGACCACTGTTGGAAGTTGGGGCGCCGCGTCAGAGGCTCTGGCCAGGCGCTAATCTGGGGTTCTGCTTCCCTTGACAAGTTGTGGTCGCAATTAGAGGGTCGGATCCTCTCCTGTTGGTCAAGGTCACAAACCACAGCCATTGGAGGAAACTCTATAGCTTCCATTAGGACCCAAGTTTGAGGAGGAAGTTTATCTTCCCAGGGGCCCTGCAGAGACTTGACAGACTTTCCTCAGGCAGAATCTGGTTAAGTCAGCTCAGAATGTACTAGAAATCCTTATCCATTTTTATAAAGACTTTCTTCTATCGATACCTAAGCTCCTTCATTACATTTCTTTATTGATGTTTGTTTCATTATAAACTTTGAAAAGATACAAAAGGGCCGAAAGAAAAAAAAAGTATCCATAATCTCACCACAAGGAAATAATTTCTCAGTAGGCTCTTGTTTTTCCCTTCTTTTTCTGGGTACATTGTTTTATTCAGATTCTGCACTGTAGGGGCACCTGGTTGGCTCAGTTGGTTAAGCGTCTGGCTTCGGCTCAGGTCATGATCTCATGGTTCATGGGTTCGAGCCCTGTGTCAGGCTCTGTGCTGACAGCTAGCTCAGGGCCTGCAGTCTGCTTCGGATTCTGTGTCTCCTTCTCTCTCTGACCTTCCCCTGCTCGCACTGTCTCTCTCTGTCTCTCAAAAATAAATTTTTAAAAAACATTAAAAAAAGATTCTGCACTATATAAATGTATACATTTTAAACTTTAAACACCATTATTTTAACTATAGAAATAACATGTATTTACTGTAAAAAAGTTTGAAAAGCTTTTAAAATGCAAAAAAGGAAAGTAGCAATCATTTATGTTCTGCTGGTTTACTCCCCTTAAAATCTATTTTTTCTGCCTGTTCCAGTTAAATATTTCTCCTTCGCATCTAAAAGTACGTACATACGACCACCAATAAGTTTCATGTTTGTTTTTTCTTTTCACCTTCTGATCCCTTTCACTCATTTCTCCTGCCCGCAATCTACATTAATGATATCACATATACTTGTTTTTAAGTGGTTAACATGGGAAGATTCACAAGTCCTAAGATGGACAATAACAGAAATAGAAGCTTAATCATGTAGGAGCATGTGTATTTCAGTCTCTAAACTAAAATCTAAATAGTGGTAAGATTAGGAAGTGGTTCTTTCTCTTTCTCACTTGTCAAGTTTCCAAATCTTCCCCAATGAACACTAATTTAATAATAAGAAAAAAACACAAATTATTTAAGTCACAGATAACCCCAATTCACGAATGTGTCTCGAGGTTTTCTTCTCTTGGTTGACCCCACGCCCGAAACCCTTCTTCTGTCCTCTTCTTACTCTTCTCTGTAAGCCGGGCTTTGGCAAGGACACTGGCAGCCTGGACACGCCTACGGCTGCGGGAAGGGGAGGTGAGTCCTTCCAGGAAAAGGTCCACTGTCTCAGGGATGGGTCACTCCAAAGAATCAGAAGGACTTAATATCCGTCCAGGGACACACTGGACTTCAGGGTCTGATGCTGCCTCCACACCCAACCCCAGGAAGGGGCTCAGAGGCTGGGAGGACAGGAGAGGGATCAGCAAAACCTGGCCTGAGAGCACAGAGGGCACAGAGGGAGGCACCAAGGGGGAGTCAGCATTTAGACGCCCGGGAGGAATGGGCTCCCCAGGGGCTAGTGGGTGACAACAGGGGACAGATAAACCAGTGTTTTATACCTCTGGGCTCCAGCAGTCTGTAATACAGGAGTAGTATGGTCACTAAATAGGTCTGCAATATTAAGAAAAAGAGGATCATGATGACCACCAGGTGGCATATTAGTTTGTCAAAACTAATACAAGTAAAAGCAAATTATATTGGCAAAAGAATAGACGGATCAATGGAACAGAAGAGAGGTCCCAGAAATGGACCCAAAGATCAATATCATCAATTGATCTTTGGCAAAGAAGCCAAGATAAGACAATGGAGCAGAGATAGACTTTTCAACAAATGGTGCCAAATGGTGATGGAATGACTGGACACCTACGTGCAAGAAAAAAGAAAAAAAAAGAATCTCAGCACAGACCCACCCTTCACAAAAATTAACTCAAAATGTATCACAGGTAGAAATGTAAAACACAAAATTATAAATCTCCTAGAAGATGACATTGGAGAAAATCTCAATGACCTTGCATTTGGCAATGACTTTTTAGATAGGACACCAAACACATGATCATGAAAGAAAAAAAAATGATAAGCTTGACTACACTAAAGTTAAAATGTTCAAGGGGCGCCTGGGTGGCTCAGTCCACTGAGTGACTGACTCTTGATTTAAGCTCAAGTCATGGTCTCACAGTTTGTGGGATGGAGCCCTGAGTTAGGTTCTGTGCTAACTATAGGATTCTCTCTCTCCCTCTCTCGCTCTCTCTGCCCTTCCCCTGCTCTCTCTCTCTCTCTCTGAATAAATAAACATATTTTTAAAATGTTAGGTGACCTGGGTGGCTCAGTCACTTAAGCCTCTAGCTTCAGCTCAGGTCATGATCTCACAGTTCATGGGTTCAAGCCTCACATCAGGCTCTGTGCTGACAGCTCAGCCTACCTCAGATTCTGGGTCTTCCTCTTTCTCTGTCCCTCCTCTGCTCATACTCTGTCTCTCTCTCTGTGTCTCTCTCTCAAAAATAAAATAAACATTAAAAAAACAAACATTTAAAAGTGTTAAACTAAAATGTTGTGTTCTGCAAAAGACAATGACAAAAGAATGAAAATACATGCCACTGACTAGAAGAAAATATTGTAAAGGACACATCTGATAAAGGACTGCTACCCAAAATATTCAAAGAACTCTTAAAAGTCAACAATAAGAAAACAAACAACCCAATTAAAAAATGGGTCAAAAATCTTGGCAGACACCTCACCACAGAAGACACACAGAGGGCAAATATGCAGACAAAAAGATGCTGTACATCCTATGTCATCAGGGAAATGCAAATTAAAACAACAGTGAGATGCCACTAAACGTCTCTTAGAATGGCCGAGATCCAGAACACTGGTAACACCAAGAGCTGGTGAGGATGTGGAGCCGAAGAAACGCTCATTCATTGCTGGGAGAAACGCAAGATGGCGCGGCCTCTTGGGAAGACAGTTTGGCTGTTTCTTAGAAAACTAAACATTCTCTTACCATACAGCCCACCAGTTGAAAGCTTATATCCACCCAAAAACCTACACATGGATGTTTATAGCAGCTTTATTTATAATTGGCTAAACTTGGAAGTAAGCAAGATGTCCTTTAGTAGGTGAATAGATAAATCACAGTACATCCATCAGTGGAGTATTAGTCAACACTAAAAAGAAAGCCATGAAAAAACATGAAGGAGCGAACCTTAAATGCATAGTCCTAACTGAAAGAAGCTTATCTCAAAAGGCTATATACGGTGTGATCCCAACTATATAACATTTTGGAAAAGGCAAAACCATAGAGACAGTAAAAATATCAGCAGTTTCCAGGGGTTGAGGGAGGGGAGGGATGAATAAGAATTTTGAGCCAGTGAAAGTCCTCGGTAGGATACTGTGGATACATGTCGCACATGCATCCAGACCCACAGAATGTACAACACCAACCGAACCCTTAGGTAAACAATGGATTTTGGGAGGATGATGATGTGTCAGTGTAGGTTCAAAAATTGTTAACAAGGGACACCTGGATGGCTCATTCAAGTAAGCATCTGACTTTGCCTCAGGTCATAATCCAATGGTTCACTGGTTCAAGCCCCACATTGGGCCCTGTGCTGACAGCTCAGGGCCTGGAGCCTGCTTCGGATTCTCTGTCTCCCTCTCTTTCTGCCCCTCCCCAGCTCATGCTCTGTCTCTCCCTATCTCTCAGAAATGAATAAGTGTTAAATAAAAAGTTTTAACTGTTAACGAATGTACCACTCCAGTGGGGGATGTTGCTAATGCAGGAGGCTTGCATGTGTAGGAGCAGGGGTCAAAGAGAAATCTCTAGATCTTCCTCTCGATTCTGCTGTGAAGCTAACTCTAAAAAAATTAAGCCTTAACATAAAAGTCTTTAAAAATAAAAAAAAACAAATTAATTAAAAATACAAATTAATAACATCTGTAAGATGAGTTTTTTAGATGTAGAAAATTATTATCTTGGTCTGTGCAACTCTGCCCAGAAGCTATAGGATAGGGGAGTGCTCTCTCCCCGCTCAAGCAATGACCTTAGCCCAACATTCCAACATGCAAAATAAAACCTTTTTAGATAGAATAGATCGTTTCGGTTATTATTTTTAGTGGTCATAACAATAGTAACAAAACAAAACATGTTAACCAGGGGTAGAAGGATAGGAAGCAAGAAACCCACTTCCTGACCCTCAGGAAAAGGTGAGGCAGAAGGAGAAGGTGAGTGGCTTAGGAAAGAACCCACTGGCTGAGGTTCATCCCCAATGGATTCCTGAGTTGTTGTTGTTTATTTATTTATTTTGAGAGAGACAGAGACAAGTGCAAGTGGGAGAGGGGCAGAGAAGGAGAGAGAGACAGAGTCCGAAGCATGCCCTGCACTGTCAGCACAAAGCCCGACATGGGCTCATGAAACTGTGAGATCATGACCTGAGCCGAAACCAAGAGTTGGATGCTTAACTGACTGAATCACCCAGGCACGCCCATATGGATTCCTGAGTTTGAGCCTAAACTAAGAAAGTTCTTCACCTGGAGGTTTTGGTTTGGTTTGGTTTGGTTTGGTTTGGTTCGGTTTGGTTTTGGTTTTGGTTTTGGTTTTTTTTATGAGGGTGACTTACCCATGCTTGAATTCTTAATTTGGATGGATCTTTAAGTTGGCAGTATTAAGCAATTTTTCTCAAGGAGAATAAGTACATGTTTAGTCTATTTTGTAAGCTCTACATACCGAAGAATATCTTTGCATCTCATGGAAAGCAAACTTCAAAACATACAAAATTCTCAGAATGCCATAGTTGCTGATACTTTCTTCTGACTTTCAATTTTGCAAAAGAGAAGTCTGCGGCCAGTCAACTTTTGTTCCCTTTTAGGATACCAGTGTTCTAGTCCAAATTAATCCATAAGATATTTTCATTATCCTTCTCATTCAAAACTTTTTCCTGGAAGTGAGATGCTGTTTTCAAAACTTTATAACACAAGAATTCTTTCTTATTTATATACTTAATGCTTCCCCACCCCCCAAAAAAAGCTTTCCTCAAGTTCATCTTTGATTGTTGCTTTTGAGTTGTTCTGTTTCTTAAGGAGCTGCCATAAACCTTGGGTTGGATATTCAAACTCTGTCGTCCACATCTATTATTTTAATTATTCCTCATAGAGGTCTTTTTTGTTTGTTCTCAAGAACTTTTCAGACTTGTTTCCCACATCGTTGATTTAGCTCATCCACTATGTCAGCCGCATCCTCTGCTGCTTCACATGGTTTTAATAATGCTCTGATTACCTTCCTGATCTTCAGCTGTCATCAATGGCAATTAACTAACAATTCTGACTCCATTCAACTTACACAGAAAATCTGTTCTTTCACATAACAGGGATATTAGGATGATGTTACAGAGCTACTAACCCAATTTGCGTTATCATCCGCTCTGTTTTTGCTGGACTCAAACGAGATCCTCTCCCACGTCCACTGCCTATTTCTTGGATTTAATTCTCAGTCAAAATACATGAAAAGATATAATCCTAGACACCTGCCACCAGGCCTTCCTGACTTTGACTGTGGCCTATGGTATTTCCTTGAGGGAACTTGATTGTTCTTCCCAGGATGCAATGCAGTTCTCCCCAGCATCAACTCATTCTCTCTTTCTTTCTTTCTTTCCCTCTTTCTCTTTCTCTCTCTCTCTCTCTCTCTCTCACACACACACACACACACACACACACATACACACACACACACACACTTCCTATCCATCTCTGAGAGCTACACTCATTGTATAGATGTGTTCTGAACTTAGTAAAACGAGGCAAGGACTGAGAGAATAGAATGGCAATGTAGCTGGCTCCAAGAACAGCCTTAGAGAGATGGCTTCACCATTCCGCGGTTCGGTTTAAGCCTTCAGGGTTTGTTGTTGTTGTTGTTGTTATTTAATTTGAATTCCAGTATAGTTAACATACAGTGTTATATTAATTTCAGGTGTACAATATTCAACACATTCCACATATCACCCGGTGCTCGTGACAAGTGCACTCCTTAATTCCCATCACAAATTTCACCCATCCCCGCATCCCAAACCTTGAGTTTTTGGTCCAAGATAAGGACTAAGAGGCAAACACCCTTATTTCGTGTTGGCAGCAGACTGAGCATGCGTGGCTCTTTCATTTACTTTCACTGTGATTCCCCTGGCCTTGTTCTTCATAGATCTCCCTTCCAAATCCAGGCATTAGTCTGATTCTCAAAACTAGTTTATGATGAATAGCAAGTTTTGGTCTTTTTCTGTGTCCAGAGAGATCTAGATATCTTTATCTAAACTTGCACTATTCAGAAAGCATGCTACCCTTTGCAAAAATCTTCACCTAAAATCCACTTTCAAAATCTAAAATCTACTATAAGAAATTTGCACACTTGAACCAGTGGGTACATTAAGAAGCCTTGAGCCCAGGTTATAGGATATAGTGAACTATCGCCCTCCTCACCCCCTTGTGGGGAGGGGTCCTTCACGTTTCCATGTTAAATTCCCCAGAGTACCAGGGGGTACTAACAGCCTGGGTCCAATGAGAAGACAGAAACTTTAATGCTTTGGACATATTATTTCATTATTGACTTACACTGCAGTGCATGGCCATGGTGTGGAGGGAAAACACAATTGGAACTGATATAGCTTAGTAATGTTGCCTATATCCCACTGAGTTCATTAACTGTTATGCGATTGAGACTTCAAAGCACTTTATTTATAAATTCTTAACAGGGTTTTATGTAGGTATTTAAGAGTATCTTACAGGGGCACCTGGTGGCTCAGTCGGTTGAGCGTCCAACTTCACCTCGGGTCATGATCTCACGGTTTGTGGGTCCGAGCCCTGCGTCGAGCTCTGTGCTGACAGCTCAGAGCCTGGAGCCTGCTTCGGATTCTCCCTCTCTCTCTGCCCCTCCCCTATTTATGCTCTGTTTCTCTCTGTCTCAATAATAAATAAACATTAAAAAATTTTTAAAGTATCTTAGTAAAGATTTTTTTTAGAAAAAAAATAATTGAGGTTTTAGGTGGCCAGGGAAGCACTATTATTTTTCCCTAAAACACTTAGGCTCCAACTCTCTAAAAAAACTGTTATTCAGCACTTTCTCAAGGGTTAGGTTTAGATATCAAGGGGTGGCCTTATTTCAGCAGGAGTTGGGCCTCTGTCAAGTGCTCCTGGCCAATGGCATTCTCCTTCCCTCTCGACCTGCTCTTTCTTCTCCCTTCTTCCTTCCAGACCGCTGCAGATGGAGATGGCCCAGTTTTTATCTCTGCAATATGTTGAAACTCTGGGGCCCTATTACTGTCAGCCTTAGTCTCTAATGATTGACCACGGCAGCAGCCAAGTTTACTTCTGGTGGAGGAGTCCAAGGCCAAGAATGAGTAATAAATAATGGCCGCCAGACTGCGCAATGAACTGAAGCAAAGCAAAGATTGGGTTAGCGCCTGCAGGAAAGGAAGGATGCCCCTTGTCGACCCCACGCCACCTTCTCTCTCCCTCTGTCTCTCTCACATACACACACATGTGCATGTGATTTCCATGCTGCAGACAGTGCAGGAATCAAATAGCATTAAAGCAACGAATCGATCCTCCGTCTCTTGAAATCCACCCAGGTCTGGCAGCTGGTAAAGGCTCCTCTCACAGGCATCATGTGTCAGTGGCAACTGAAATGATCTCATTATTCCCTCATCAAAATAGCATTTTCTCACATCACCATTGGCAGGAACTGACTTACAAAACAAAACAAAAAAAAGGAAATCGCCCTAATCTGACATCTGATTTATTTTTTCAATCAAATATTCACACTTAGACCAAATATATTATTTCTGCATCCCCTTTCCATTGCCCCGTAAAAAAAATCTTGCCGTCTTATTTTTGAAAAATTATGGATATAGAAAAGTGATTTGTTTATATATAAAACATGTGCCATCATGTGTTATCCCAGGGAATGGCAACCTACAGCTCGTGGGCCAAATCTGGTCCACCGAGTGTTTCCGTATAGCCTGTGAGCTAAAAGTTTCTACATTTTTAAATCGGTGGGGGACGGAGGGGGATCAAAAGAACAGCACTTCATGACATTGTAAATTATAAAAATTTCATTTTGGTGCCCATATTATTAATGGGGACTCGGTCATTCCCCGGCGTTTCCATACTGTCTGTGGCTGCTTTTGCAACAACAGCAAAACTGAATAGTTGTAACAGGGATCAAGTGGCTCATAAAGCTGAAAATATTTACTATCTGATCCTTAGGGGGGGAAATGCCACCTCCTATGTTACCCCATTAAAATAAACAAAGAAAATGGCACACCTGGTGGCTCAGTTGGCTAAGCGTCCAACTCGTGGTTTCTGCTCAGGTCATGATCTCGTGGCTTGTAGGTTCAAGCCCTGCGTCGGGCTCTGCGCTGACAGCTCAGAGCCTGGAGCCTGCTTTGGATTCTGTGTCTCCTTCTCTCTCTGCCCCTCCCCCATATATACTCTGGGTGTGTGTGTGTGTGTGTGTGTGTGTGTCAAAAATAAATAAACATTTAAAAAATTAACTAAAAAGTAAAGAAAAAAGTCACAATATCACTTGCATGATATTATTAGGATACATTACGCTATTAGTGATCAAAGTACTGCATACCACAGAGCATAAATAATCCCAACTAAAGAACCCAGGGAATGATCACCCTCTCCTGACATCGTTTACCTACAAAGAAGCTCAGAGATGTCAGTCAAAACCTTAAAGAAATCAGAAGAAATCATGCACATAGCGGTTGAAAACTCTGTTCAGTGCATGTAGAGATGCCAGGAAAGTCTACGTCTTGGCTTTCTGTAACTGTCACTCCATTCTTCCTTGGAGCAGAAGAGGCTAGAAGTCAGTGAGGAAGCATGTGAATATACCTCAGTCCTGTTTGGGTTTCTTTGATCTCTCCCAGGTAAAATCATCTCACAAGATTTCTGCCCGCCCTCCTACCACCACTTGCCCTTCAGCTATTTTGGGGAAACACTTACATGAGCTTCGCCACAGGAAAAGAATCTCAGGTCAAGTGTGGATCCTTACGCAAGAGTCAAAGTTTCTCATCCCACCTGGTCCTGGGCGCCCTCCTCATGCCTTTCCTCTGAGCCCAGCCATCTCGGTTCTATCTGGCTCTCACTGGTGTCGCAAATGCTCTGAATCTTTTTGTTTAATAATTTTCTTACATTTATTTATTTTTGAGAGACAGAGAGAGACAGCGTGAAAGAGACACAATCTGAAGCAGGCTCCAGGCTCTGAGCTAGCAGTCATCATAGAGCCTGATGCGGGGCTCAAACCCACAAATCATGAGATCATAAACTGAGCCAAAGTTAGACCCTCAACCGACTGAGCCACCCAGGCGCCCCACAAATGTTCTGCATCTTGACAAGTGTCTTCCTTCCCTCCTTGGCCTGGCTGTCCACCCAGAGCCTCTGCTCTAGGGTCCCAGCCACCCTGGGTGGTCCCATAGCAAGTCTCCTGACTCTCAATTCAGCTACCTTTTACACTCTCCACCAGGAGCACAGAAGACCATCGGGACCCTTTCTGTGTCACATACGAACCTAGAAACACTGGCAGGGTGAAACTACCCCATCCTCTCTCTGTCTAGACCCTTCATTCAGCCCTTTCTAACTGACCAAGGCGCCATGTTAGATGGAGCCAATCTCTGAGACTTGACATTTCCCCAGTCTATACCTGGAAAAGCAAGGGAAGCCACTGCTCTAGGATTTCCCCAAACTACCTCGATGTTTCTAACATGGCCTTCCTTTGGGGGAAGGAGCCAGGACAACCTGATTCCTTTACCCTCTTCCCTTACTCCTGTTGTCTGGTTAGCACCTCCCTTATGAAATAACCTGAGTTCTCACTACCTAAGGCTCACGTCTCAACACCAGCTTTAACTTCTCGTATATAAAGAGAGCTTTTAAAATTCAGAAAATAAACATTTTCTCCCTCCATAAAGCTGGCTTTCAGAACTATAATTTCCAGATGGAATCAACAAAGTCAGCTTTTGAAAATCAAAGCTCTTTCAATGGCCTTTTGATTCCAGCCTCCACTCACCCTCCCCTTCCCCGCAGCTTCTGACTTCGCACTCATGGCGGAAGGCCGTGAGGTTATGTGATTTACAGGGTATAAAACACGTGTCCGCTTAATATTCCAAAATATTATTCCTATAACCTTTGCAAAGTGAGAATTCTTTCTAAACATTTTCATTCTTAAAAAAATTAGCTGCCTCAGCAGAATTATGCCTTGTACCTTATATTTTGCCTTACGTTATAGTATGCCTCACCCCCTATGACACTAGAGCAGATGTTCTACCTTGGCGTTGGAGTGCGCTGTTGTATTCGTTTTCTCGGGCCACCGTAACAAAATACCACAGACTGGGTGGTTTACACAACAGACGTGTATTTTTTCTCACAGTTCTGGAGGCTGGAGGTCTAAGATGCTCCAATTTCTCCTGAGACCGGCCTTTTGGCTCACCAACAGCCATTTTCTCACCGTGTCCTCACACGGTCTTTCCTCTGTGTGAGATTATGTCTCTCTGTCTTAATCTCTTCTTCTTGTAAGGACGCCGGTCACATTAGAGTAGGGCCCACCCTGGCGACTTCATTTTGACTTACTCACCTCCTTAAAGGCCCTCTCTACACACAGTCACTCTGGGGGTCAGGGTTCCACATATGAATTTGGAGGGGGACACAATTCCAACCATCACAGTCATCGAGGCCAGCATCGAATGAAGATTTTAAGGTTTTCCTGCTGGTACGTTTTCTGCAAAAGGATTACAGGGATAGCCTTCGATTGACAAACATGGATCGGTCACATGAGTTTTTGCTCACGTGACAGGTTCTGACTAGGGTCTGAGCCCAGGGCCCTTCCGGGTGAGCACCAGTGACACAAATCATTTCAGAGCAGTGGTGCTCAGCCCTGGCTGGGCCAGAATCGCCTCGAGAGCGTTAAGAGCAATGACTTAAAGCAGGTGGGAAAAAAAGCCGTTATGTTGATGACTACCACCTGAGTTCCCATTAGGGGAGGGACGTTTCTGTTTAGGAAAACACATCACTGTACAAAGGGGGAGTAGGGGACAGCCTCCAAGGGCCCAGGTTAGAAGACTGGAAGCAGGGGCACCTGGGTGGCTCAGGTCAAGCTACGGACTCTTGATTTCGGCTCAGGTCATGACCTCACAGCTTGAGAGTTCAAGCCCCGTGTCCGTCTTTACCCTAATAGTATGGATCCTGCTTGGGATTCTTTCTCTTTCCCTCTCTCTCTGTCCCTCTCCCACTGGTGCTTTCTCTCTCAAAATAAATATATTTAAAAATAAAACTGGGAGCAAAGAAGTAGCTAACTTTCATGCATGAGAAACAAGACAGAACTGGGGGACAGGAGTGAACAAAAGAGGAGGGAGGGGCAGGAGAAGGGCAGATGACAGGGGAGGAGGGCTGAGCCTGAGGAAGATGGTGCCCCAAGGAGGACCCCAGCAGTGAGTGGACATTTGTCAGCCAGGGCGGCCATGACACAGCACCACACACTGGGTGACTTAAACAAAACAAACATATTTCTCACAGTTCTGGAGGTTAGAGATCTAAGATCAAAGTGTGGGCAGGCTGGTCCCTTCTGAGAGCCATGAGCAAGAATCCGTTCCAGGCCCCTCTCCTTGGCGTGGAGCCGGCCATCTTCATGCTCCCACGATTTTCTCCCTGTGTGTGCCTGGGTCCAAATGTCCTCTTCTTATCAGGACACTAGTCATATGAGATTAGGGTCCACCCTAATGACCTACTTTAACTGATTACTTCCCATTCTAAAAAGCCTAGGATTCTAACGTATCTTTTGTGGAGGGACACAATTCAGCCCATATCAGTGAGCCAAAGAATACACAGTGGTGTCTAACATTCAAGGCAGAGTTGTGTGTGTGTTAGGAGTAAAAACTCTGCGGATGTAGAGGTCTGACTGCCAGGAGCATCCTGCCCACGTCCACCGTCCACTGGCAGCCAGAAGGTGAGGGATGGTGATCAGAAGAAAGTCGAGCCTCCCACACTTTAGCTGAGGGCCGCCCAGAAAGCACCTGGGAGGAGACCCATAACTTTTTTTCCCAAATAGATCATTTTGGAAAGAAGGGAAAATGATCATTAACTATAGACAGTCAGGCCCCACAAGACCTATAGAATCAAACTGAAGAACCCACGAGTTTCTAACCAACCCCCCAGATGATTTTGATGCACTGTTTTAGAGCCGCTCTAGTCACCTATGGCAGAAAGGGTCGGGATCATGCTCGTTCCCTCCAGAATCGTTAAGGCCTATCTTGGCTAAATTCTATACCCTTGTTACCTCCCAAGATACAGAAATCTCCCAAGACTGACTAATACTACAGTTGACCCCATTTTCAAAATGGCAGCTGAGACGCGCCTGGGTGGCTCAGTTGGTTCAGCATCCAACTTCAGTTCAGGTCATGATTTCACAGTCCGTGAGTTTGAGCCCCGCATCAGGCTCTGTGCTGACAGCTTCCAATTCTGTGTCTCCCTTTCTCTCTGCACCCCCCTCCCACTCTCTCCCTCGCCTCTCAAAAATAAATAAACATTAAAAAATTGTTTTAATGGCAGTCAAAATGATGGCTGATTTCTTTGGGGGTGGGAATGTCATGTTTTTTAAAACCCAAACTAGCCTCTCTTCTGATTGAATCATTTCTCATAAAGTCTTACCAGGGGCTTTTTAAGCAGGTTTTAGAGATAATTCCTACTGCTGATCATTTTTGCGACATATCAAATGACTGACAGGTGACCAAGATCTGCCTGGCACTTGGTGCTGCACTCACTGATTTTTGTCTAAAGAAATGGTGCCTAAAAAGAGGCGGACAAGGTGAACAATCTCTCTGTGCTGTCAGGATAAACAAATCAGACTGAAGAGGTAAGGACAGATTTTCATCAGTCATATACTGCAGGAGAGAAACATGCGGCAAGAATGGAGCTTAAGTGAATCTTTCTTTGCACAGAGGTGACGGGTGTTTTTCCTTTTCTTTCCTTTTCTTTTCTTTTCTTTTCTAGAGAGAGAGAGACAGACAGAGAGAGTACGAGTGGGGGGCGGGGGGGGGGCACAGAGAGACAGAGACACAGAATCTGAAGCAGGCTCCACGCTCTGTGCCTGACACGGGGCTCGAACTTGTGAACCCTGAGATCATGACCTGAGCTGAAATCAAATGCTCAATTGACTGAGCCATCCAGGTGCCCCGTTGACGAGGGGGAAAGAGGGGATCGGCAAGGGGGGAGGGCGAGGGGCTCGGTAGAGCCAGAGAAATAAAAAGGTACAGAAAGCAGAAAGGAGATTGGGGTCTGGGTTTGCTAACTGGCCCTTATCCCCTTCCACGGAGGCTGGGAAATGGCTCCCTACCTTCAGGTATGGACTGGAACAAACATAAATTTGGGGCAGGGGCAGTCTTGAGTTTCCACAGGCTTTAATTTTTCTCAGATTTTAAGGGGGGCTAGGGTCGTCCTAAGGATGTGGCCTTGAGCTGTTAGAACTAGTGCTTGTTCAAGTCCCGGGCTGAGGTTGAGGTCTGGTCGAGAAAAGGGCTCAGAAGAACCTGACGAAGGTCTGGTCAAGGAGAGCCTTTGTCAGTCTCCAGCTCCAGGGACTCGTTCAAAGCCTCACACCTGCGAACATCAGAGCAGACAAGACTCTTTCTTTAAAGACCAACAGGGTTGGGTAACAGGACTCTGCTTGAAACCCTTTGGTGTTTTTAACTTTACATTTAAAGAACCAGACACGGCCGGAGAGATGGATTGTATGGATGGCTGCAGCCATATAGTGTGGAATTCAAGAAGCCAATTCCTGCTGTGCTCATGGCGTGGGCATGTTACTATGGACCAGTGCAGCCTTGAAAACAAGTGAACTTGTCTTTAAAAAAAAAAAAAAGAGTTAGCAGGGTGGAGGGTGCCTGGGTGACTCTTAGTTTCAGCTCAGGTCATGATCTCACAGTTCGTGAGTTCAAGTCCCAAGTCAGGCTCTGTGCTGACAGTGCACAGCCTGCTTGGGATTCCCTGTCTCTCTGCCCCTCCTGCGTGCTCTCTCTCTCTCTCAGAATAAATAAATAAACTTTAAAAAAAACTGAACTTGCTCCACAAGTGAGAACAGTAGCTTAGTTATTATAGTTACAGTGTGAGACCAAAAAATCTGTGCATGCTAGTACACGACATCCTCAAAATGACAAAATCATGGAGATAGACGAGATTCCTGGTTGCCAAAGGTTAGGGATGGTGGGGAGGGAGTGATATGGAGGAGAAGAAAGAGAGATGCTGGCTCCCATGGTATTCCTTTATGTGGTGGAAACGTTCTAGATCTTGATTCAACACATGATAAAACGGCCCAAAAAAAAAAAAAAAAACGGCCCACGATGATATAAGCCCATTGCACCGAAGGTACGTCCCTGAGTTTCATATTGTACTACACCCGTATAAGAGGTAACCCTTGGCGTCACACAATTTCACTCACAGGAGGCACCCTAGGGAAGACAAGTTCATAAAGACAGAAAGTAGAATGGCGGTGGCCAGGGGCTGGGGGTTGGGAAGTAGGGCGTTAGTTTTTAATGGAACAGAGTTTCAGTTTTGCAAGATGAAAAGAGCTGTGGAGATTGGCTGCACAAGGATGGGAACGCACTTAGCGCTACAGAACTATACACCTAAATATGGCCACAATTTATGTGATGTGTATTTGATCTCAAAGAAAAATTTTAAAAAGAATTAACTTTAGGGGCACCTGGCTGGCTCAGTTGGAGGAACGCGTGACTCTTGACCTCAAGGTGGTGAGTTCGAGCCCCACATGCGGTGTAAAGACTACTTCAATAAATAAAACTTTTAAAATAAATAAATAAAATAATTAACTTTAAAAAATGAAACTACTGGAGAAAATTGGGTGAAGATACCTCCCTATACTATCTTTGCCACTCACTGTGAATCTATAATTATTTTTAAGGTTTTTTTCTTAAGAGAGAAAGAGCACGTGCTCACACAAGTGGGGGAGGGACAGAGAGAAGGAGAGACAGAATCCCAAGCAGGCCCTGCACTGATGGCACAGAGCCCGATGCGAGGCACGAACCCCCAAACTGTGAGATCATCATGACCTCAGCCAAGATCAAGAGTCAGATGCTTAACCAACTGACCTACCCAGGTGCCCCTATAATTGTTTTTAAATAAAAAGGAAAAAAATATCAGGGTGCCTGGGTGGCTCAGTCATTTAAGTGTCCAACTTCAGCTCAGGTCATGATCTCCAGGTTTGTGAGTTCGAACCCCACATCAGGCTTTCTGCTATCAGCAAAGAGTCGGCTTCAGATCCTCTGTCTCCCTCTCTCTGCCCCTCCCTTACGTGCACTACCTCTCTCTCTCTCTCTCTCAAAAATAAATAAACATTTAAAAATTATTTTTAAAAAGGTAAAAAAATCACTATACCTATTCACATTCACCAGTGTTTACCTATGACATCAAATACGTCACCTCTATCAATACAGAGGAGTAGGGTTCACATCTCGTGAGCACATCACAACTTAGCTCTCCTTTGGGCGGTGCTCTTCTGGAGTTTAACCAGGCTCTTTTATGGTTTGAGAGCTATTTCACTTACTTTAAAATATTTTATCATGAAAAATGTAATATATACATGTGTATTATCTGGTTTTATTCTACATCTTAGAGGCAGGGAGTTAATGCTGGAAGCACGTTAGTGGTGACTGTACCCTCCAGCCGTGGTCAGTTACATGTGGGAGAATCAGCAGCCCATGCACCCGGGCAGCTACTGCAGCTTTTTTTTTTTCAATTTCCCTCTGCACTAGAGGGCTTCTTAACTAGCATCGTGATGTTAGAAATTAATTTTAACTGATGAAGTATGTTGTAGTCAGGATACATAGATTGGGGGTGCCTGGGTGGCTCAGTTGTTAAGAATTTGACTTTGGCTTGGGTCGTGATCTTAGGGTTCATGAGTTCGAGTTTCACATCGGGTGAGCTTGTGCCCCACTTCAGCTGAACATGAGCCCTGCTTCAGGTAAGCCCTGCTTCTCTCTCTCTCTCTCTCTCCTCCCCCCACCTCCCTCTCAATCTCTTCCCCTGCCCCTCCTAGAATTTTCTCTCTCTGTGTCTCTCTCTCTGCCTCTCGCTCACTTGTATCCTCTCTCTCTCAAAAAAAAAATACATGATTGAGCATATCTACTGGATAGACACCTTCACCTTTGCATGAACAGGAGGTAAGAACTTGGCCACCCCGGAAGCCTAGACCCCGGAAGTGGCCATTAGCAGAATCCTCATTAGCAGGGGATTCCATCCCTCATCCAGCTAGGACATTGGTTGAGACACTGAAACATGTCACCCAAGTAGCATTCCAGTTCATAAACTTTATTAAAGTACTTGTTCCAATGTAGGCAGGGACAGAGAGCAGAAACTTCGCCAAATTTACAAGTTAAATAGGTGATACGATCCTGTGCTCCTTACTAATAGACACCGATCTGCCTCCCAGAATGCAGTCTGTTACCTGTCCTGCTGGGCGCATACCACTTGACAGCAAGATTAAAGGGAGGACCCCTGTCGCCCTCACTTAGCTGCAACTTTTGAAGCTACCGATCTCAACCAAAAAGACCTCACAATTGCAAGCAACCCAGTTGGCTTAGATCTATTCACAGGAGGTGCTCAGCCCTTGACATTTCTTGGCCTCAAACTGTCTTTTTCATGTTTCTTGACACAAAGCTTTCACAGCAAGTTCAGCTGAGTATTTGTTAAAGAGCTCCTTAGATTGGCAGGTGTGGGTGCGTCTGTGTGTGTGAATTACCCCATGCCCCCTCCTCTGAGCAGCCCTCCCAGACCTCCTTTTTTTTCAGCCAGTGCAACCACTCCCTCTCTCTTCTGAGGAAACATCATCGCACTGCATCTGCGTGTTTTGTTTGCCAGTCGGTCTCCCGGTCTCCTGGTCTCTTGCGGAAGCCTTCAAACTCCTTGAGGCTAAGGACCTTATTCAGCGGTGTGGCACCAGCCCCGTGTATAGAGCTGGAAAGTATTCTAGCAAAAAAATCGCGGAGCAGTGAGGAGATGTAATATGATGACCTGGGTGTCACATTATATTCTCCTTACAGTACAACAGCAGACCAACTCCAAGCCAGCACATCTCACACACACACACACACACACACACACACACACACACACACACATACAATTTACATGATTATAATTTCTATAATTGTTTATAGCGACACATTTTAGTCCATTTAAAGTGATATTCTGCACTCTCAAGAAAGATTTTGGGGCTGATCTAAGGAAGTAAATATTAAAGGGGCAGCTGGTTAGAAGACAGTACCTATGCTATTTCTGGCCTTTTTATTTTAAGAAATCCAGTATCTGAATATGCTCCCAGCCCGAGGGAGGTGAGTCTGAAACAAGGATGTGAATACAGCGGGTCCCCAAATTCTAACTCAGGAGAGGCCCGGGTCGACCTACATTGCAACTGATCGTTTTGTTGAATGCAGAAAATACAGCTTTACTTTTAGAGGCCTGGCCTGCCTAGATATAGTCTGATCGCAATTGGCTTTGGATGGCCGTGCCCATCACTAAATTTAGGAATCGTGGGGATTGCCATGGCCAACACTGAAGCCAGGAGCAAAATTCCCTACAGGCTGCCCCGGGGAGACCACGGTAGTCAGTAGTGGTTACCAAGGAGACTACGGGTTCAGGGGTTTGAGGACTTCCTGTTTGGGGGCGGGCTAGCCACGTGACGTCGTCAGCACAGGGAGTGTCCAGAGTTGGTAGCAGACACTTCGCTTCCAGAGATTCGTTCCCTCACACCTGGTCGTCTGCAGTCCAGCGACCGCAGGGGAGAAATCCCTGATTCTCAGCCTTGCTGGGCCCAATGCTCTTTTTTCTTTTACAATAAATATTTTATAATGCCCCCTTGACTAAACTGAAATGAAATTAAGACCTTAGTTAAGCTACCATTATATAAGTTTTTTAAGAAAAATAATGCTGTCACTTGGAAATAAAAAGGAATGTAAAATATAATAAGATAATATGTATTTCACTATGTGAATGTGGGACATAATTATATCAGGGAACATTAAAGTGTCAGATGCTTGCGGTCATGTAGCAGGCTGCCACATGTACATTTCATTGATGATTCAAATACCATGCATGGCTTTGTCACTGGTGATGGCAATTTTCCAATATGAGAAGCAACTCCTGGTAAAGTTTTTGATGCAGCAACGGACAGATGCTATATGATTCCACTTCTATGGGGTACCTACAAGAGGCAAATTTAGAGAGGCAGAAGCTTTGGGTTGCAAAGGACACGTTGGGTTACAAAGGAAAATAGGGAACCATTGCTTAATGGGTACCATCTCTGGGCTAATGAAAAAGTTCTGGAAATAGATAGTAAGGACAGTTGTACAACACTGTGAATGTACTTACTGTCACGGAACAGTGCACTTAAAAAATAGCTAAAATGGTACATTTTATGTTATGTACTTTTACCACATAATAAAATGCCTTTAAAAAGTCTTGCAGTTAAAAGGTTTTGTTTCTACACAACATGGAGTTATAGCATAGCTCAGATAATTAATAAATCAATGGCCTTTCACTTACAGGAACGTCCTACAAGATGTTTGAAAGTCCTGCAAGATCATTCTTTGTTGGACAAGACCAGCCCCACACTTTACAGGGTGTCTAGCATTATGGCCAGCCCTACTACATGCCAGTACGGCTCTCTGTTGTGCGATCCAAATGCCCCCAGGAGGGTAGTCCCTCCCCTCCTGGGAAGCCCTGAGATGCAGGGAATGACAGCTAGGTAGGTAAAGTGTCTAGTTTGGGGCTCAGCCAGCGCCTGCAGTCCTCGCGCTGGGCAAGGAAAGCGGCGGAAATCCAGTTCTTGGATGGATCCAAACGTAGCGTGGGGAACAAGGGCCGGGGGTGGAGGGGCGGGGGCAGCATGGAAGAGTTGTGCCAGGAAGGCACCCCCACAATTCCCATCCCTGGCCCCCAGGCTTCAGGTTTCCAGGGCAGCGAGGCTATTGCAGACCCCCGCCAGACGGTGGAGCTAGAGAGCCTCGGCCGCGCCTGCGGGTTGGCGCCGCGTTGGGCAGGGCTGACTCAGCCTTCGCAGATGATACAGCAGTGCCGCTGACGGTGGCGAGGGCAGCCGCAGCTACTATTTATTGAATAATTAGCAAGTTCTTTACTATATTTTTCGTGCCATTTTAACAACCTATTTATTACAGGTGAGAAAACAAGTTCAGGCCATTGCAAGGGGCTCGGGAACTCGTCCTTGAAACAAAGCAGGGACAGTGTCCCCGAGAGTCCTACCCCGCAGAATTACACCTGCCGGTTCTGGTCGCATCGGGCAGACTTCCAAGCGGGGCTGCTGTCCGAGCCTTGCCGCCTCCCTGCGGTTTGCGGGGACTGCGGTTGGCGAGGGGCTGCCCCGCCGCCCCCCTCTCCTACCGCGGCCCCCTCCCACAGTGTCTGGCTGGTGCGCAGGCACCAGGATCTGGCCGGCGACGCGCGATGCGTGCGGCCAAGGGCGTAGCGCCGGGAAGCGGTGACTTCTCCCAGGATGCCTCTCCCAGGAGATCCTCCTGCGAGGACGCCCGCGGTTGGTTGACCAACGCAGATGGAGCCGGCTTCTTAGACTCCACGCCTGCGAGTTTGCCTGCAGAGCTCTTCTCCGAGACTCAGGATCTCAGGCACAGGGCCAGTACTGTCAGGGTGGGGCCCCGCCTGATGTCAGCTCCTCCCAGAGAGGACTCCGATATGAACCCTGAACTTTAACCCCTTCCCTGCACAAGCCAGCACGGTCTTTTTTTTTTTTTTTTTCCTGTGCCTAAGATCTTTGTGGGCGGGGCCGAATCTTCCGTGTCCTTTTAACCCTCGCCCACACTCCACTGTAATTAACACAATAATCGGGTTCCCGTTCCCAGCACTAATAATTAAGGCAACCGCCTTTTTGAAACACTTTCACAGCACCTCGTTTGATACTCAGAACAACCTTGTTAGGCAGATGTTATTGTTATTCCCATTCTATAGATGAGGAAATGTGAGGCCTGAGTTAGGCCCCAGGAATGAGGCAGAACCAGGTCTTGAATTCAGGTCCCCTCATTCCAAGCCTCTGCCCTCAGCAAGAGATTCACGTGCTGCTGCTGAGTCCTCTGCCGTGAGTCGGGGGCGGGGAATCCTTCTTCCTAAAAGCCCAGTGTCCAAAGTACATTAGCAGTTCTTTTAAAAAGTAGCAAGAATTTGTACTTGCTTGCAAAGTATTTAAACAACTTCACACGAACGAACCAATTTAAGGCTACAGAATTTCAGTAAGACTCACAGAGCAGGTATTATGTTTCCTGTTTCACCAAGGGAGCAACAGAGAGGCTCAGCTCTGCCCATGGGTCCCATCAGGATCCTTGGGCCAGGAGGGTGACAGAGAGTTCAGCTGGGGTGGGCCCCGGCCAGTTCCCACCCCAGTGTAGTATTTGCAGCCAAGGGGTAATTATAAAAGGTAAAGGATACAGAGTTCAGAGGCAGGCACAGGGAACCAAACAGGCAGGGCAAGGCAGGTAAGCCAAAATGCCACGCCAAGGACACCGAAACGATGCAGAATCATATATGTACGCATATGGAGTCCAAGGCCATTCCTAATTCAGGAATTAGGCTCCAGGTGGGTGAGATTTGGCGTTCTCAAAGTCAGACCAGTGTGGTCCCCCACACCCTCCCCGTGGTCTTGGCGGGTCGAGATAGAGGAGCAGAAGCACCAGCTCTGCCACAGAAAGCAAGGCATAGGGCTAGGGGGAACAGTCTAGAGTGAGTCAGGAATCCAAGGGGGCAGGCAAACAGGAAAACCCAGATATGAAGGCAAACACAAAGGGGCAAGCTGATTCACATCTTCACGGGGCGAGGCCGTGGCAGCCTGAGTGTGGATCAAGGGTTCCCCCAGCCGATGTAAAAGAACACTAAACTCACACAGCACGTGGGTGTCCCCACCAACAGAAGAGCTCTCTAATCTCTTCACAATCGACCAAACTGCTTTCTCTTCTAGACCTCAAGTTGCAGGATGACTGAGGCGGTTCTGAAGGAGGCAGTTACCAGGACGATCATGTTCTCAGCGGTCCCCAACACCTCATACTTTGGTGTGTGGGTTTTTTTAACTTTTTCAATTTTTATTTATTTTTGAGAGAGAGAAAGAGAGACAGAGCATGAGCTGGGGAGGAGCAGAGGGAGAAGGAGACACAGAATCCGAAGCAGGCTCCAGGCTCTGAGCTGTCAGCACAGAGCCCGATTTAGGGCTCAAAATCCAGAACCGTGAGATCATGACCTGAGCCGAAGGCGGATGCTCAGCTGACTCCCCAGGCACCCTGGGTGTTTTTCTTCTTCGGACTGCATGTTGCCACTACAGACAAGAAGGGCTGTTGGACTACTTGTAGACTTTCAGGCTGGAAATGCTCCCAGCCAAGCCGTATCCCTGGTGAGGCCAAGGCCCCTCCTGCAGCTCAGATGCACCTTAAGTTGTGTGTGGAGAAGATCTCAAAGCAGGATCGGGCATTTTCATACTTTTTCATAACAGCTGTTCTTTTTTCTTTTTTTTTTATCTTTTTAAATGTTTTATTTTAGAGAGAGAGAGAGAAACAGAAAATGCATGCAGGGGAGGGGCAGAGAGAGAGGGAGACACAGAAACCGAAATGGGCTCCAGTCTCTGAGCTGTCAGCACAGAGCCCTACGTGGGGCTTGAACTCATGAACTGTGAGATCATGACCTGAGCTGAAGTCGGAGGCCTAACCGACTGAGCCACCCAGGCGCCCCCATTTTTTTTTTTTAGGAAAAAATAATGGGGGCGCCTGGGTGGCTCAGTCAGTTAAGCCTCCGACTTCGGCTCAGGTCAGATCTCACGTTTGTGGGTTCGAGCCCCACGTCGGGCTCTGTGCTGATAGCTAGCTCAGAGCCTGGAGCCTGTTTCAGATTCTGTGTCTCCCTCTCTCTGACCCTCCCCCTCTCATGCTCTGTCTCTTCTGTATCAAAAATAAATAAAACATTAAAAATTTTTTTTAAAAAAGAGTGTAGGATTGTCTTTAAAAAAATGACATTATAGATAAATTAAAGGAATGCCAAGTAGAAGGGGACGTGCACCCACACTATCAACACTCCAGGCTGGCCAGTTTTCATTTATTCAGGGTTTTTTTCTCCTCATTGCTTTGGTGTATGACATTTCCTAGGTAGCTGAAATCCTAGTAGTGTATAAGGTATTCATTTTATCCCTTAA
>PJEM01009179.1:0-74061 GCA_004023845.1 Helogale parvula
GAGGGATGGCTGGGGTGGGAGGGCTCAGGCTGCGGGGGGGGGGGGGAAGATGGGAGGGATGGCTGGGGTGGGAGGGCTCAGGCTGGGGGGGTTGTTTTAACAACCATATGTTTGGAAGTCCTTTAATGAGAGCAGATACGAAGCTGGACCACAGGTCGTGGGTCTGAGGGTGGCGGGCCTGACTCGGGCTGTTACCTGGTGCCCCGAGGCAGCCGGCACCATCTGGCTGGGCACTTCCCCCCCAGCTCTGGCCGGTGGGGACTGGTCTGGCGAAGCTAACCTGTGGGCCCCCCCTCTTCTGGCCCCGCTGCAGGTAAACCTTCTCGGATGTTAGTGGGTGCGATGCAGCCCTGCCTGGCCATGGCCTTCCGGCGCCTGCTCCTGGCCTCGGCCCCCCGGCGGCCGGCCCCCTGCAGATGCAGAGGAGGGAGGCCCCTGCATGCGGCCCCGGCGGCCTGTACCGACAGGGGCGCCCCCGTGTTTGCCCGGGCCCTGGCCTTCGGGGACAGGATCGCCCTCGTGGACCAGCATGGCAGCCACACGTACAAGGACCTTTACTGCCACAGCCTCCGCCTGTCCCGGGAGGTGTGCCGGCTCCTGGCGCGGCCCAGCGGGGACCTGCAGGAGGAGAGGGTCTCCTTCTTGTGCTCCAACGACGTGTCCTACGTGGTGGCGCAGTGGGCCTCGTGGATGAGCGGAGGCGTCGCGGTCCCTCTGTACAGGAAGCACCCCCCGGCCGAGCTGGAGCATGTCATCCGGGACTCCCGGAGCGCTGCGGTCCTCGCCGGCCAGGAGCACGTGGAGCTGCTGGGGCCGGTGGCCCGGAGGCTGGGGGTCCCGCTGCTGCCCCTCCCGCCCACGGTCTACGGTGCGGCGGCCGAGGCGCCAGGGGAGTGGGGGGTGCCGGAGCGGGACTGGAGAGACCGCGGCGCCATGATCATCTACACCAGCGGGACCACGGGGAGGCCCAAGGGCGTCCTGAGCACTCATCACAACGTCAGGGCCATGGTGAGTGTTTCCGCGCCAACTGCTCGGCCCGGGTCGGTCCCGCCTTCCTTCCCTTTCCTGTGGGGCCTCTCCCGGCTGCCTCCATCAGACCAGCCCTGCCGGGGGCACGCGGCGGATGTGCCCGCCACCTCTGCCAACCCGTGGGGGGCGGCTCCGGGAAAGGGCGGGGGCTCCCTCAGGTGTAGAGGGACATAGCGGCCCACGGAGGGGTCCAGGGGGCCGCTCAGCAAGTCCAGGACAGAACGGGCCCCTGGACGTGACGTCCAGGGGCTTCAGGACGAGCAGCTGGAACCAAATGTTCAAGACGTGTGAGCAGCTCCTGAAATGGGGCTTCTCGGGGAGGCCTGAGGAAGTCGCGGACCCCCACGTCTTAGGTGTTACTTTTGTGTTCTGTGGCCTCGGCGTCTCTGCCAAACTTCCCCCCACCCCACCCCGGCTGTTCATTTACCTGTAACTTCTATCCTTCTTCCTCCCAAAGCTGCTGGTGTGTGCGAAAGAGACTCTTACACACTAGGGGCAGCGTCAGAGAACCGATGCTAAGAGCCACGAAGACGGGGTGGCTGAGTCTTAGGCTAAACCAGTCCCGCGCGTCAGGGTAGACCGAGTCCCGCGCGTCAGGGTAAACTGAGTCTGAGCTGACTGCAGGCAAGGTGTGTTGGATGTGTTTTCTCTCTTCTGCAAGACACACTTTGTGTCTGGAGCGACCCATCCCTTGCCTAGTGTTTGGAAAGGGTGAGCGTGTCACGGGGGGTCTCCCAAGGCAGTCACTGAGCCGTGCAGGACGATGTCCTCAGTGGTGATTTCCAGAACAGTCAAGGGTGTGTTTCACGCTGCTTCTCAGTAAAAGCCCAGGATGTGGCGGAAAAGCCAGCCCGGCCTCTGTGACGGTTGAGCTGGGCCGTGGGACGTGCCGAGCCCGGCAGCAGAGACGCAGAGTCCCAGGGCCCGTCGGAGCCAGAACTACACCCCTGACTGCTGGGGGGTGGGGGGAGGCGGGGGACTCGGGACCCCCACGTGGAAGCCCTGGCCATGTCCAGCTCTGTTCTTGGACATGGGGGTCGGCATATCAGGCCCGCGGTCATGTGGTCACCGTCACCTTCAGAAGCCACGAAGGGCTGGGCACCAGGCACCGGAGAGTGAGCCTCCCCTCCCCTCCCCTCCTCACCCCTCCGCACCCCTCCCCACCCCTTCCCTCCGCGCCCCTCCCCACCCCACCCTGGGAGGCCCGCACTGGCCTGGCAGCTTCCCTCCCGCCTGAGGACGTGCCCCCCTCCCACAGGTGACAGGGCTGGTCCACAAGTGGGCGTGGACGAAGGACGACGTGATCCTCCACGTCCTCCCGCTGCACCACGTGCACGGCGTGGTCAACAAGCTGCTGTGTCCCCTCTGGGTGGGGGCCACCTGCGTGATGCTGCCCGAGTTCAACGCGGAGCTGGTGAGTCGGTGACGGGCTCCAGGCGCGGCTGGGTTTGGGCGTCCGTGGACCAGGCGCCTTCCTCTGCAGGGAGCAAGTTTGCTGTCGCCGCTGTGACAAAGGATTACAAACTGGGGGAGCCTACGACACGCGCGGACTCCCTCACGCTTCTGAAGTCAGGAGTCCAAGAAGAGTCTTCAGAGCGGAGGGCAGGGTGCGGGCAGGGTGGCATCGGGCGGCACCGTGCCCTTGCCTGGTGGCCACCTCACCCTGGGCTCTGCCTGCCTCGTGCGGACCCTGTGATCACATCGGGCCACCTGCACGTCCAGGGTGCCCGCGGTTCTCAACAGCTTTAACCGTGTGTATAGGGTCCCTTTTGCCACGCGAGGTGACACAGCCAGGTTGATTGGGAATTGGACGTTTGGGTTCGCTGCTCGGCCGAGCACGCCCTCTCTCCTTCGCTCTGGAGCCGGAGGACCAGCTGGGCCTTGCAGCACGTGCTGCCCCAGCCGGCCAGGCCCGTGGGAGCAGGGGTGCGGGCGCGGCTTTGGGGGAAGACAGCCCCGGGCCAGGGGCCGGCCTGCTGCTGGACGTCTGTGAGCCTCGGGCTCCCGTCCGGCTCTGCCCTCGGTGGGAGCCTGCCGGGCGTGTGCCAGGGCGACCGCGCCGTCTCTGCAGGGACGCTGTGAGGTGGCGAGTGTGGAAGGAGACCTGGGGTCATCGCCGGTCTGCCCGGTAACTTAGGTGACGAGTGCAGCTCTGTTCGCAGGTAGAAGGTTGACAAAGAGCATGTGGAAAACCCCTCACGTGTGCATCACACTGGTCGTCAGGCCTCCCGCTGGCCAGCTGGCCGAGGCCGGGCGCCCGGTGCGCGCAGGCCGGTGGCTTGGTTGCCTGCAGGGGCTGTCCCGCAGCTGGAAGGCCGCAGCCGTGCTGGAAGGCTCTCTGGCCCGTCGCGGGGTCTGTCTGGAAAAGCACCCAGGCGCTCTGCCCAGCGGCTCACGGCTGGCACATTAGTCCCGTGTAAATTCCCACACAGAAGGGTCCCCGGTCTTCAGCATTCGGGGTTCACCACCGCCCACCTCCTGTCTCCCAGAACAAGGCGGGGAGGACCCTGTCCTCTGCTCAGCCCGGAGCCGTGACCCACGTGTGGTGTCAGAAGCGGGGAGGGCCGGGCTCCTGCCGGCTCAGCCGCGCGGGGCAGTGCAGCCGAGGCCACCTCCACTCTCTGACCCTTGGTCTCGTCCTCTGAGGAAGAGGAGCGGCGTGAGTCAGGCCCTGGGACCCTGTAGGAGCGTGCGGCACACGGTGGGGGCGTTGCGGCCGGCATGGACTGGACACTTCTCCCAGAAGGGTTAGGGTTCTCGTCTGGCTCACACAGGAGTGAAAGTCTAGAAAGAACTTGCTGTGTAGAAAAGCTGGGTGTGACCCAGCAAGCCGGTCATGTGGGAGTTTAGAGAAGGAGCAGTTGTTGACAGGACGACAGTGGTAGAGGTCCTCGGACTGAGAGGGTCCCTCTGGACGTGTCGCAGGAGCCCCGGGCACTCTTGGGAGGGCTCTGAGCCTTCGGTCTGAGCCCGCAGCGGCCACCACTGGCCTCCACCCGCGGCGCCCTGTTCCTGAGCAGCGGTCCCGGTGGCTGCGGTGAACAGGGAGCCTCAGCGGCGGCCGCCCTCCCCTGGCGGCGGGGACACCCGCTGGCGGCCCGAGCGGTGGTCCCACCACGCAGGCGCCTCTTCCGTTCTGTCTCTCCTGCCCTCCCCACCCGGCGGGACGGCTGCCCGGACGCCGGCACGGACTGGACGCTGCGGCTCCCTTGGCCCCTCATGCCGCTGTGTGGGGTCCCGCTGCTCACCCGCGCTGCCACCGAGGGACACGGTGTCCAGTGGGAGGACATCGTGAATAAGGCTGCTGAGGACGCGCTCACCACAGGCGTCCTGTGGCTGTCCCTCTTGGCTGTGCGCTGTCAGTGCCGCCGCCCCGACGTGCCTGTGATTTGGCCGAGGCTGTGGAAGAGTGCTGTCCCCGTGCCCGGACACACACGGCATCGCGGTCGTGTCACTTCCGGCCCTTTCTGTGGGCGGGTTTTCGCTTCCTGCTGCTGAGGTGCGAGACCCAGGTCCAGAGGTGCGTGTACTTGACCGCGTCATGGGCAGTGTGCGGGGGAGGCTGGAAACCTGCCACCAGCGAGGCCGGCCACGCCCCTTCCGGCGCCCCCACTGGCCTCGGCCCCCTCTTCCCACCGTCTCGCTCTAAGGCATTCGGTCCCCAAACCTCACGTGTGATGGAGGCACGGTGACGGTCTCACCACTGTCCCCGACCGAAGTCTCGGGATGTGTCCGTGTTCTCACAGCAGCAGTTCATCTCCTTTTGGGGGACGTCTGTAGCTGCAGGGACATCGCCATGGAAATTCCTGCAGACCGACTTTCCTTTCTCTGGGGTGCGTGCCCCGGGGTGGGACTCCTGGGTCCAGGGGTCGTGTGGGTCTGACGTTGGGAGCAACTGCCGAACCGTGGCCCCTGCCCCCTGCTCGCTGCACCCCCTCCTCCCTGTTCCCTGCTCTCTCCTCCCTGCCCCCTGCTCCGGTCCCAGTGGCCGGGGTGGCAGAGCAGCTGTCTGGGTTTTTGCAGGTCAGTCGCCTCCCGTGTGTGCCGTCTACCTCATTTTTGTTACAGAATTTGCATTTCTCTTGAGCACTTTTTCATATGTTGGTTGGCCATTCTAAATCTTTTTGAGGTGTCGTTTTATTACTGATCTGTAGGTGTTCACTGTGTAACACGGATAGACGGCCTTTGTCAGAATCGCATACTGTGAGCCTCCTCCCGTCTGGTGGTTCGCGGAGCACCGTCTTTCCGGGCAGCGCCCGGGACGCAGAGCAGCTTTCCTTCTGTGACTCCGCCCGGGCAGCGGGACGCGGCGGGCACCCCTGACGGCTCGCCGGCTGCCGGGCGCCGGAAGGGGCGTGGCCGGCCTCGCTGGCGGCGGGCTTCCGGTTCACGGCGAAGTGCCGCTGGCTGCTGGCTTTGCGGGGGCCGTTTTGACGAGCCCCCATCTCCTCCTCTGCGGAGACTTCTTGTCTCGGGGGACCACAGTGGTCTTGTCTCCTGCCGCGATCACACAGCACCTTCCGGGGTGACTTACCGATTACTGCTGCCCGCTCCGGTCTGCCGACAGGTTAGCTAACAGGGTAGTCTCGCTGATTAAAGGCCTTCCCCGGCGGCCCCCCGCCTGCGGCAGACTTCCTGCGGCGTCCCAGTGCTGTCCCCTTATGTCGCTGGATTTGACTTGCTGACATTCTGTTAAGGCTTCTGCATCTGTGTTCACGAGGAAGGCGGGTCTGCGGCTCCCCGGGGACGGCCCTGGCTGGGCCTCTGTGTCCCGGCCGCTCCCACCGGGCAGGGTGGTGTGAGGCGGGCTCGCTCCAGCTCACCGGGGGAGCCGTCCGGGCCAGGCCCCTCCCCTCTCCGGGAAGGCTCTTAATTAAGATTTCAGTTTCCTTAACAGCTTCAAGACTTCTTATAGTTCCTGCTTTTGTTTCTTGTGTCAGTTTTGGTAAGTTTTGTCTTCATTTTACTATTTATTTTTCGTGAGAGAGAATGAATGTGGGGAGGGGAGGGTCAGAGAGAAAGAGAGAATGCCAGGCAGCCTCCATGCTTAGCACAGAGCCTGACATGGTACTCGATCCCACGACCCTGGGATCATGACCTGAGCTGAAATCAAGAGTCAGGCACTTGGGGCGCCTGGGTGGCTCAGTCATTTGAGCATCTGACTTCAGCTCAGGTCATGATCTCAAGGTTCGTGGGTTCAAGCCCCATGTTGGGCTCTGTGCTGACAGCTTGGAGCCTGGAGCTGCTCCAAATTCTGTGTCCCCCTCTCTCTCTGCCCCTCCCCTGCTCACACTGTTCCCTCTCTCAAAAATAAACAAACGTTAAAAAAAAAAAGATCAGGCACTCAACCAACTGAGCCACTCAGGCACCCCATTTTTGTTTATAAAAGAAATTGTCCACCATTAAAATTGTGCAGCACATTGGCATAAAGTAGTTTGTGATTTCTCTCCCTGTCCTTCCCGTGCCTGGGGTCTGTGGTGCCGTCTCCTTTAACTGTGCCCTTGGCAGTCTGTGTTTTCATTCTGTCTCCTGATGGCTCTCGTCAGGGCTCACAGTTTCAGGAATCTTCTCTCGGATGCACCAGCTGTGCTCTCTGCTCCTCTGACCTCGGCTCTTCCTTCCGTCATCTTCACGACGTGTCGTCGCCGTTTCTCTGAGCAGTCGGGTGGTAACTTGTACGGTGACCACCAGCCTTTCCTTTAGGGCAGACCCCCTGTGCCCCCTCGCCTCCGGAGTCTCAGCCGCTTGGTCCACACGTAGTTCACGCCGTGTGAGTCACTCTTGTAAATGACGCAGCAATTCTTCATAAATCTAGCTTTTCGGCTTTTGTCCCAATCCCTGCTCCCAGCTGTGACCACCATCTGCGTGTCCCTGCCCCTTCCCCTGCCTGGACGCTGTGTGTGCAAGGGATCCCGCAGCCTGGGAGCCCCGTGTCCGGGAGCCCCTTGTTCCGGAGTCCCCGTGTCCGGCTTCTGTCGTTCCGCAGAGCGTGTCACAGCCTCACACTCGTGGTCTGGGGTCGGCAGCGCCCGTCGTGCAGCCGCGCATGCTCCACTTGCCCCGAGCGCTCCCACGGATGTGTGGGGGGCTCCGGTGGTAGGAGAACGCCGCTGCTGTGACCGTGGGTGCACAGACCCTTGTGCGGACCCGGCCGAGTTCCCGTCCCGTGTTTCAGGACCCGCCAGCCTGCTCTCCAGATTGGCTCTCATTTACGTTGTCACCGACGGGCGTGAGCACCCCGTCCCTGCTCGCCCACACCAGCGCTTGTTCCTGCGCCGAGATCGCAGCCGTGGCCATGGGTGGGAGCGGGGCCTCGCCGTGCCCCCAGCGTGCAGCTTCCGGACCGGCTGCTCGCGCTGGGCACTGTCTCATGGTCCTGTTTGTGTCCCTGTATCTTCTTCCACGAATTGTCTGTTTAGAGTTTTTGCCCATTTTTAAATTGGGTTATTTATCTTATTGGGTTGTAAGTGCTCTTTATATATTCTGAATATAGGTTTTTTAATCGGATTGATGGTTTGCAAACATTTTTCCCAAACTGACTTGTCTTTTCATTTTCTTAATGGTATTTGCTGGAACACATATTTTGATGAAATCTGTTGTATCAGTTAATTTCATATATGTACTTGGGATGTGGCATCTGAGAAATCTTTGCCCAACCAAGATCATGGAGATTTTTTCCAGAGGTTTTGTGGTTTGAGCTCATGCATATTGGCCTCTGATTCCCTCTGGGTTCATTTTTGTGTGCAGCAAGGGTCTCAGATTCATCGGTGGTCCTAGCCCTGTCTGTTGAAAAGATGACTGAAGGGAAGGCTCCTTTGTCAAACCACAGCTGGCCATGTACGTGCTTGTCTATTTCTGGGCTCTGGCCGCCCCTCGGTCTGGGGGTCTGGGCCGCCCCTCGGTCTGGGGGTCTGGGCCGCCCCTCGGTCTGGGGGTCTGGCCGCCCCTCGGTCTGGGGGTCTAGGCCGCCCCTCGGTCTGGGGGTCTGGCCGCCCCTCGGTCTGGGGGTCTGGGCCGCCCCTCGGTCTGGGGGTCGGGCCGCCCCTCGGTCTGGGGGTCGGGCCGCCCCTCGGTCTGGGGGCCTGGGCCGCGGTCTGGGGGTTGGCCGCCCGTCAGTCTGGGGGTCGGCTGCCCATTGGTCTGGGGGTCTGGGCTTGCCCCAGCAGCACGCTGCATTGGCCACTGTTGCCATAGAGCAAATTGGGGAATCGGGAGGTGTGAGTCCACACTTGCTCCAGCTTCTCCTGAGTCCTTCGCCATCATGCAGCCAGGGCCCTGGGGGGACGCAGTGACGTTGCAGCCCATGTGGGGGAGGGTCACGCTGTCTTGTCAGTGCCGAGGCTGCCCGGGGTCTCCTCGGTCGCCCGTGTGTCACCTACGCTGCCCTGTCTCCTGTCCTGTCATCGTTCGGCATGGACCTTTGCCACCGACCCATGTCTCACTGCCTTTGCCCGTCTGTGCCATCCCGTCCGTGTCTGAGTCTGTGCAGTGAACTCGTGACTTTGGACAAGATGTCCCCCTGGTTTTATGTGTTTCCACATTCCCGATGAAACCCTTGATTTTTCTCTCGTTTTGTTCACCTTTTCTTCAAAATTCTGTAGCTTGTTTGCTGTCATTGCTTTTAGTTCCTGGTCTGATAATTCCAACATCTGGGTCATCTGAGGGTCTGCTCCTGTTGACGTTTCTTCCGATTGTGGTCACGTTGCCCTGTTTCCGCACACGCTGTGTACTGTGGGGGTGCCGGTCACTGTCTGTGAAAGGATGGAACTGTTTACCCTGGGAGCCCAGTCGGGGGGCAGGATGTGAGGGGCGGCCCCTCGAGTGCCTCGGGCTCAGGTCTGCGTGTGTCCAGGGCGCGGAGGGCCCACCCATGGGGGGTGTTCGCCGCAGGGCTGCGGGGAAGAGAGCCGCAGAGGGTACCGCCCCAGCTCCTTCGGGACTTGGTAACACGGGGGGCATTTCTGTACAAAAGCAAGAAGTATCTGTTACCGAGTGAGACAGAATTCACACGACTTTCCAGAGCCAGGACGGCCCCACGCTGCCATCCCCGCGTGCCTGCTGGCGCCGGGCCCATGCTGACCCGAGGTCACCGCTGCCGCTTGAGGGGCGCGAGGGGCCCTGTTCTCCCGACAGCAGTTTTCGTGACGATCGCTGCCCCTCCTCAGCGGCCACCATGCAGGCAGCAGTGTCGCTGGCACAGCCGGTCTCTGGAGTGGCCAGGGGCCGCGTCGCCCGTGGAAGGGGTGGGAGCCGCTCAGGGCCCCCGAGAGCCAGAGGAAGAAACCCGTTCTGGAACCAGGTTGGAGCGCGCACGTGTTTTCTAATGTTTTTGCTGTTATCTCTCCTTTTTCCTTTTCAGGTTTGGGAAAAGCTCTTAAGTTCTGAAGCTCCACGGGTTAGCGTGTTCATGGCAGTGCCTACAATATATGTCAAGTTGTTGGATTATTACAACAAGCGTTTCGTTCAGCCTCACGTCCAGGATTTTGTACGTGCAGTTTGTGAAGAGAAAATTAGGTAAATGGAAACACTCCACCCTCCTATCCAGAAAGTCTTAAACATCAAAAATACGACTTATTTCTAATAGAACGGTTCTGGGTTTTAGGAAGCAGCTTTTTCCTTTCCTGTAAAGTCTGTTTCTAGCCATTTGTATTTTCTATGTGTCTGTCCGTACTCTGTCTGTGTGTCTGTCCAGGTGCATCTGTCTGCTGCTCTGTCTTTGTCTGCTGGTCCGGTCTGAAGGACAAGGGCTCGCCCCCATCCATTCTGACCCCTCCTCTGCATGACTCCCCGCAGCCCCCGTGGTTTCTGTCTGGGAGCCGGTGCCGCCGCAGCCGTCCCGGGGGGCTGTGTGCTCTGGCCGCCATCCCGCCCCCGACCTGCACACGGTTTCTCCCGCCGGAGGCTCGCCGCCCTCCCCAGCGTGGGCTTGTAAATAGCGTGCAGCTCGCAGAGCGCCTTCCGATGGCCTGAGATGACGTTTTTATCTCCATCACCCATTGCTTTTAAAGACTTATTTACACCCTGAGATAACCCAACACACTCATTTCTAAGAACAGACTGAAAATTTAGCGGCCAACTACCGTTTGCACGGTGAGACATCGAGCAGCGGTGGCGACGAAGACCTGTGCGCACCCGTGTGGGAATCCAGGGCGCCCCGGCTGTGGATGTGCGCACCCACGCCGTCCCTGGGCGCCCCCGCTGTGGCTGTGCGCCCACGCCGTCCCTGGGCGCCCCCGCTGTGGATGTGCGCACCCACGCCGTCCCTGGGCGCCCCCGCTGTGGATGTGCGCACCCACGCCGTCCCTGGGCGCCCCCGCTGTGGATGTGCGCACCCACGCCGTCCCTGGGCGCCCCCGCTGTGGATGTGCGCACCCACGCCGTCCCTGGGCGCCCCCGCTGTGGATGTGCGCACCCACGCCGTCCCTGGGCGCCCCCGCTGTGGATGTGCGCCCACGCCGTCCCTGGGCGCCCCCGCTGTGGATGTGCGCACCCACGCCGTCCCTGGGCGCCCCCGCTGTGGATGTACGCACCCACGCCGTCCCTGGGCGCCCCCGCTGTGGATGTGCGCACCCACGCCGTCCCTGGGCGCCCCCGCTGTGGATGTGCGCACCCACACCATCCCTGGGCGCCCCCGCTGTGGCTGTGCACCCATGCTGTCCCCGGGGCGCCCCATGCTGTGGCTGTGCACGCCCACACCGTCCCTGGGGCACCCCCGTTGTGGATGTGCGCACCCATGCCATCACCCGGGGCCGCCCCCGCTGTGGCTGTGCGCACGCGCCGTCCCTAAGGCTGTCCCTGCTGTGCCTGCAGGCTGATGGTTTCCGGATCGGCTGCCCTGCCCGTGCCTGTGCTGGAGAAGTGGCAGAGGGTCACCGGCCACACTTTGCTGGAGCGCTACGGGATGACGGAGATCGGCATGGCCCTGTCCAACCCCCTGACCGGGGCTCGCGTGCCAGGTACCCCTGGGCTGCCACCTCTCCTTGTGCCCCGAGCCCTTGAGGGTCCAGTCTGGGGAGGGTGCTGCCCTGCTGGGCCACAGAACTTTCTTGGGGTGCCGGCCAGGCGGCTGGGGCCCCGTGGGCACTCCTGTTCCTCCCAAATGGCCAGTCAGGGGCAGGACAGAAAGGTGTTCTCAATACCTGTGTCCTTCCCAGGTGACACATGGGAAGAATAGGCATGACCGGGTCTCATGTGCTCCGTGGAGCGCCTCTGGGGCATCGCCTCTGGGCAGACCAAGCCTCCCGTCCAGGCACCATGTGGTATCGGGGCAGGGGTGAGGGGCCCTCCGGCGGTCTGGACGACCTTTCCTAAGTCCAGCCTTTTCTCAGGCGCCCCTCTCCGACTTTAACTCAGACTTTCACGTCCCGGGTCCTTAAGGGGGAGCCTGCCAGCGGAGCCCGAGCCTGGGAAGTGAATGCCCCGTTCTGCTGTCTGCTCTCCCCCGGCTTCCCGGGACGCCCCCTCCAGATGTTTTTAGAAGTAGGAGCAAAACAGTTGTGTCTGTGATGACATCCACACGTCCATCTATCTTGCACGTAGGATAACACTCACCTCTGCCCCGTTCGGCTCTGTGAGGTTCAGAAACACGTGGCCATGTCGCCCCCATCACACTCGAGTCCCACCTCCCCCACCCCAGGCCGGGCAAGCGTGCGCCTCGTCTCTGCTTTTTCCGGAATGTCCTACCATGAATCCTCCAGGACGTGGCCTTTTGGTCCCTTAGCAGGGTGTGTCATTGCGTGGACACGTGTCCCTCTCCTGTGCCAAGTAGAACTCCGAGGTGCGGATGAGCCGTTGTTATGGCTGCCGCAGCCGTAGGCCCTGGGTTGGGTCTGGTCTGGGACAGTTCCCAGCAGGGCTGCTGTAAAGACCGTGCGCAGGTTCTGTGCAGACACACGCCTCGTGGGCGAGTCCCCAGCATGGGGTTGTGGGGCCAGAAGGCAGGTGATGACCTAACTGCCTAAGAAGATGCCACACCGTGTCCAGAGTGGCTCCCCGCACAGGCCGCTCTGAGCCCGCTGACAGACCAGGGCTCCAGGCGGCAGGGCTGTGGCCACTGGGCCATGGCACTACGACCCCTGCTTCGCCGGGAGCACAGCAGAGAGAAGGGCACCGAGATGCGCAGAGAACCTTTGGGCCTGAATTGTAAGAGCAGACATGAGGCCGAGAGCCAAGATCAGGAGCCAGGACAGAATGGCGTGCGCGAGGGAGGCCTGGCGTGGGGCATGTGGCAGACGAGGGAGGCAGAGTGCCCAGGGGGGCACGGAAAGCCGCCCTGGACAGAGGTCACGCGAGCGGCCCCCTCTGAGGAAAGGGGAACCCAAAGTTTCTGAAACCCAAGGTTTATTGGGCAGAAGTTCTGGAATCTTCAGTGATGGCTGCAACTCCCCCCGGGCCTCAGGGACAGTTTGTGGAACCCAGGAGCCTGGGCCTCGTCCCTCTTCCCTCCGAACCAAATACCTGCGACTTTTCCCACATCGCGGGCCTCCCGCACTCGGGTGCGATCCTGCCGTTTGGTTCGGACCAAAGTACAGTGGCGTCATTTGTGGCGAGAGGCTGCGAGGGCGGCCTTGGCACCTGCGGGATCGTCTGCACACCTTGATGTCCGGGCCGGGCTCAGGTCACTCCCGGGACCCCTGCACCTGCTCCCAGCGAGGGGTCGCTCGGGGCTGGCCCTTCCTCCCCGCTGCCTGTGTGGCCTCTGAGTGCGGCTCTCTCCGGGGGTCCGGCGGCCACCAGGACCCATTCGTACAGGTTCTCAAAACCTGCCGAGGGCACCCCGGGCACAGCCAGCCGTGAGAGAGGGTTGTTGGCCCAGGGTCAAGCTCTGGGTCGTATCTTCACGTTGTCCCTTTCCTGCGTGCCTCTGGATAGATCCCGTGAAGGGGGATGAATAATTCATGGCCGCCGCTGCTGGGCCTAATCACACTATAAGCGGAGGTGGAGACCCGAGGCGCTAATGGCTCCCGCAGCGGGGGGCTCGCAGGCACCGCTGACGGAACCCCAGGACCTTATCACCCCATCTCCCTCCTCTCAAGACCTCCCTCCCCCAGACTCCGGACGGGGCCGCAGGCCAATGACAGTTCTCTGGGAAGAGCTGACAACCGCTTTAAAGAGATGCAAGAGAACGACATGCACCTAGGACTGCCCAGCGCTGCTGCCCAGGCGGACACTGGGGGGGGCGCTGGTCTGCCGGTGCCGGAGGGGGCGGGGCTGACCTGGTGGGTGCGGAGGGGGCGGGGCCGACCCCGCGGGTGCAGGAGGGGGCAGGGCTGACCCCGTGGGTGCGGAGGGGCGGGGCTGACCTCGTGGGTGCAGGAGGGGGCGGGGCTGACCTCGGTGCAGGCTGGCCGGTCTGCCTGGCCACCTGAGGTGGGGCGGGTGGGACTCGGGCTCCCTGCTGCCGCTCCCCCGGAACCGCAGCGTCTTCTCCGTGTGGACCTCCCCTTGCGGTTCGTCAGGCCTGTGAAACCGGGGTCGTTCCTGCCTGGAGACGTTAGTTGTGTTGTTGTGTTTGTGATGCTGTAATTAGTTACAGTTCGGTCGGCACCTCCACCTCCGCCAGAAATCCCAGTGGCTGGCGCGCTCGCTCTTCAGAGCATGAAGAGAGAGCGGGGAAATGCAGGAGGAACATTAAAAAATGTTCCAGAGAGAAATCAGTGGGTTGAAAGCAGGGAGGAGGGCGGGGGGTCTGTTGTCTCCCAGTTGAGGACGGTTATAGGACCCCCTTCCGCTAAGGGGCAGGTGTGTGTGTGTGTGTGTGTGTGTGTGGTCTGTGCTCCCACACGGCCTGCGTGTGTGTGTGTGTGTGTGTGTGTGTGGTCTCTCTGCTCCCACACGGCCCGGCGGGCGGGGCTGTGGAGGGCCTAGGGGCACAGGGACCGCTCCTCCCCGGGCACCTCTTCACCCCCGTGATGACGCGGGGCCCGGAAGTGCGGTGCCGCTCCAGCAAGTGACTGAGCCCTAGGCGAGGCAGGCGTGGGGACCTCCATCTGTAGCTGAGCGGGACACGTTGTGCGTCCCCTGGGGACACACGGCAGGGACCAGCTCTGCGGCGCAGCAGCCGCCAGTGGGGCCTTGACCTTCTCTGGTGGCCTCAGCAGGGGTCCCCGGCCTCGCCTGCCCTGAGGCCGGCTGCTGCCTGTCCCCACACATCCCCTGTGGTCCTCGGGCCTGGACCGAGCCTGCCTCCTTCCTCCGGGATGGGAGGGTGAGAGCAGGGCTCCGCTCCAGCGTGTGGCCCCAGGGGGACTGAGTCCCCAGCCATGTCGTAGTGTCCCGCAGCTGCGGAGCCCACAAGGAAGGGGGAGGATGAGCTGCTTTAAGCTCAGAATGGGGCTAAGGGTCCCGCTGCAGGTGCCGAGCTGCCTGCCGCAGCCGTCGGCCCTCCTCGCGGCAGAGCAGGCACCCCGAGCAACAGCCGGCTATGTCACAGTTGTCCTATGACAACTCAGTCCTCTCAGATGCGGAGTGTCGGGTCTCGGGACCTCGACCACATCGGTCCTTCGCTGTGTGGCTGTGGGGACTTGCTGCGTTGCCTCAGGGCACAGCAGACCGCTGCTTGCTTGAGTGGGATGCAGACACCAAGCAAACCATGGGCGCCTAATAAATGAACAGAATGCGGTTCCCTGGCTGCTCAGGCCCTCCTAGACCTTCTGTGCACCGGGGCTCTGCGGTGACCCCGGGGACAGTCCCCCGGCGCCCGTGCCCCTACCGTGCAGCTAGGTGCTGGAGGGGAGGTGGGGCCCCAGCCTCCGGCCCAGGTGCTGAGAGCCTCCCCACGGTGACTGGGTCCCCTCGTTCTCCGCGGGACGTCCAGGCGTGCAGCCCTCTCCTCTGTCTCTGCAGGCTCCGTGGGCGCCCCGCTGCCGGGTGTGGAGGTGCGCATCGTCTCGGAGAACCCGAAGAAGGACGGCTGCCCCTACGTGCTCCACGCGGACGGGAACGAGGAGGAGACGCGGGTGGGTCGCGGCTCCGTGCTCGCTGGCGCCGCCCGGCTGGCCAGAGGTCGAGGGTCTCCTCCGTGGGGCGCCCCCTCACGGGCTCAGGCTGGCGTTCCCCGGGGGCGCCCTTGCCCTGGGGACGGCGTGCAGAGCAGAGCCAAGCCCCCCTGAGCCCCAACTCTTGAGGCTCCTTCCGCGGCCGCCCTGAGGTGGGTCGTGACAGCCTCCGGGCGGCCTCGTTAAAGCGAGTCCTTAAAAGCACTGTTCACGGGACCGTCTCCACCCCGCGAGCCCAGGGCGCTGCGGCCGGGTCCCTGCGAGGCCGCCGTGGGCAGCTCACAGTCCCGAAAACAAAGGCCGGCGGCGGCTGCGGTCAGTGGTGGCTTTCGCTGTCCCTCCAGAGCGACGGGTGGGGAAGGGGACCCCGCCCACTGGTTTATTCCAGGGAAGGTTCTAGTAACTATATACCTGATCATAAGCGAATAGGAAGCACAGAAAAGTTGAGGGTTGGTGGGAGTGGGAGTCTTGATTTAAAAGGAAATTACTTTCTCCACAGCCAATACCCATACTGGGCTGGAGATCGGTCTCTGTCCTGAGACAGAAGCGGTCATGGACCCGCGTGTCCCCGTCTCTCCTGGGGAGCGCTCCCCAGCTCCGTGCCTGGTGGGGCCTCGCCCTGTGGCCTCGGTCTCCGTGTCTGGAGTGGGAGGGGTGAGGAGACCATCAGGCAAACGGGTGGAGCTGGTGGCTTTGGCTGGCAGCCCACAGCACCTTCAGGGACATCACAAGAAGGCGTTGCATTTACCCGAGAAGACCGCACTTGGGTGCCCTGGGGAGAGTCAGCCCACAGCACGTCCGGCTCCCAGTCGTGCTCCCCAGGCCTCTGCACCCCGAGAGGCCAGAGCCTGGCACCAGGAATGGGGAGCGAGTGGCCGGGGGGCACTGGGGTCTCTGCCACTGCTGGTCCTCAGGTAGCGGAGCCATCGCGTCCCGTCCGGCTCCCTGTTGTGGGTCCCCTGGCTGTGGCTAAGGCGGCCGGCAGCCCGGGGGCACCCAGGTGTCCCGCCTTCACGGCTCCACTGCCTAGATGGGAAGTGGCTCCGCCTTCACGCCGCTGTGCCATCTCCCTGCTGGGCCGCACTCAACGCCACACCTGCCCGGAGGCCTGGGAGGCCCAGGGCTGTTTTGCTGTGGGGCATCTTTCACGCGCCGTGGCCGCCCAGCTGGCTTTGCCTTTAAACCCTGGGAGCACGGCACACGCTGCATCTGTGTGTTTTCCAAGCGCTCACTTTCAAGAGAGCCAGGTGCCAGGCAGCCACAGTGAGGCCCAGCGGCGGATACGTGGCCTCCCAGCCGGACACGACACGCTAGCCTGCACACACATGCCGTCCCTCGCCGAGGACGCAGAGGCGCAGCGTGGGGCACCGGCTGGCGCCGGGCGGTGGCAGCAAGCTCTGCTTCCCTTCTTTCCCCTTAAAAATTAATTATCATGTATCTCCATATGCAGGCTGTCACTGTGGATGGCAGCCTGCTCGGCCGCCTGTCCTCCTGACGGTCACCAGTGTCCCCTGGGCTCCCCTCCCTCCTTCCGCCACCCCGCCTGTCCCTGCCATCTGTCACTGCTGCATGCCACTTGCGGCAGGACAGGGACGGGGGGCGGAGAGCCGTAGGGCCTGGGTGTGCTCCGGCCCTGCCGTGGGGGGTGGGGTGACAATGCTGTCCCCTCAGACGCACAGCAGACCATGTCAGCCACGTGCTCCGTGCCTCGCGGGATGCAGCGGGTTTACCACCTCTGTACTGAGGGCCCAGAAGGAGGGGCCCCACCCCCAAACGGGGGATCTTCCAAAGGGAAAGGAAGGCCCGCAGCACCTGACAGGCCGGAGGAGTGACTGCTGGCACTAGCTCTCTTGTGCCTCCCCGCCCCCCTGCCTGGACCCGAGCCGGCCCCGCACAGCTCCGAAGGGCACGCCGCCCCTCCTCCTTGTGGCCCTCGTCCCTGCGTGCTTGTCCAGATCCTTCCTGGGTCCTGCGGCCCCGAGCCGTGGGCGGCACTGAGTGAGGCAGCCGTGCATTGCGACACAGTGAGAGCCCACAGCCAAGGAGGGCCCCGGGGACCTTCAGGCACAGGGGCTCTGCCACGGGTCCTACCCCACCCTCGCTGGCCTCCTCCGCCCGTAGCCTCCCTGCCGCATTCCTGCACTTCCCTCCAGATGGCTGGAGCGGATCACTGGTTGTGAACTTGGGCAGCTGTCCAGGCCTGCGCCTCGGGGCTTTCTGCCTCCGACAGAGGACGGGGTGCAGGCTGCTCTTGGATGAGGAGGCTCCGGTCCGGGGCGGGCGGTCGTAGCACGGCGCGGTGCTTGCACACGGTGCCCATGCCTCCTGCCACGTGACAGTCCCACATGGGATTCCTCCGAAGACGGGAGCCCCCCGCAGGACGCCCAGGCTTTAGGCTGCAGCATGAAGCAGCGTTGCGTGTGGCTGCGGGGCACCGAGTCTGGCCGTGTGCCCCGACGGGCAGCTGGGCCCCCAGAGCAGCAGGTGTGCGCCTGCCGAACGCCCGCTTCGCTCCACTCTTGTCCCAGCAGATGTGGGGGGTTAACTCTGGGTACGTCTAGGGAATCACAGCAGAAACCGCTGCAGGGCTCTGGCCGCTTGTGGCCCGGTGATCCGGGTGACGGATTCTGGTCCATGGCAATGTTTATTGCTACGCGCTATTTTAGATCACTTACTTCTCTATGATATAATTTTCCTCAGACTGTTTCCCTTCTCCTGGCTTATCTTCACTCTTGATTAGTCTTCATACCCTTGTTTCTAAAATTTATAAACGTCAATGACCAAAATTAAATGGACTCTATTGTCCCAAAGTCTGTCTGACGAGTCCGGTCACGTAAACCAGGGTGTAAAGGCTGCATGTGTATTTAGAGCTTCATGTCAGGGTTCGTTTTTCCTCTTTCCCTGAAACAATGAAAAATGCTTTGGGTTTTTTTCGTTTCTTTGTTTTGCTTTGTTTTGTTTTGGCATAAAGAAAATTATGGCCTGTTTTAGCTACTCGGTACTCTTCCCATAGACCGGAGACCCCCTGGGAAATCTGTAGGAGAATTAGGATGGTGGAAGTCTGGAGTCCGTGAGGGCGCTGCATGTCTGTGCTGGTGTACAGGGAGGTCGTGTGTTCTGCACTGATCTGCGCCCGTTTCTCTGCCAGCACCAGTCTTGGCTGCTGTAGGTTTGTGATGACTCTCAGAACTACAGGCTGATGCCACCAATTTCATTCTTGTTCAGAGCTGTTTTAGCTATTGGAGTTATTTGCCTGCCATACAAGGTTTACAACCAGGTTATTTGTATCTACAAAAAAATCCTTTTGAGATCTTGATCAAGATTGCACTAAATCTGCAGATCAGCTTGGTGAGAATTAACATCCTCACTGTGACAAGTCTTCTGATCCATGAACATGGTATGCCTCTGCATTCCCTCAGGTCTTCTTGGCGTGCGTGTGTTCTGGCTCACTAATTCTTCACGTGCCCCACGTGAGACAGTCCCACATCTTCACGTGTCTTAACGTTTGTTTATTTTGAGAGAGAGAGAAAGTGCAAGCAGGGGAGGGGCAAAGAGAGAGGTGGAGACAGAGTCCAAAGCAGCTCCAGGCTCTGAGTAGTCAGCACAGATCCCAACGTGGGGCTTGAATTTACGAACTGTGAGATCATGACCTGAGCCAAAGTCCAGAGCT
The DNA here is from genome assembly GCA_004023845.1 of Helogale parvula. Classification (NCBI taxonomy): domain Eukaryota; kingdom Metazoa; phylum Chordata; class Mammalia; order Carnivora; family Herpestidae; genus Helogale; species Helogale parvula. The sequence continues at coordinate 18,697 of PJEM01009179.1, forward strand.
TAACTGACTGAGCCACCCAGGTGCCCCTACATGGTTGATTTTCTAATATTAAACCAGGCTTGAACTCCCAGGACAAACTCCACTTGCTTATGGTATATCATTTATTTTACATGATGCTGGGTCAGATCTGCTAGCATTTCACAATTTTGCATCTGTACTTTCCTGTTTTTCTTGTCTGGACGTCAGGGTGATGCTGGTATCATGAAATGAGGTGGGAATGATTCCCTCCTCTTCTGTTTTCCAGGAGAGACTGCCTGTAATTGCTATCCTGTATTTACTTAAACGTTTGCTAGAATTTACCAGTGAAAGCATCTGGGTCTGGAGGTTTCTTTTTTGGAAGATTTTAACCATTAATTCAGTTTTTTTAGACAGTTATTGGACTCTTCGGGTCATCTAATGCACCTTGAGTGAGTTTTGATAGGTTATGTTTTTTGAGGAATCGGTCGTTTGAATTGTTGAATTCTGTGCATGGCGTTTGTCGTGGCCGCTTATTAACCTTCCCGCGTCTGCATACTCTGCAGTAGTGTTCTTCCCATTACTCTTAGGGATAATCTGTGTCTTCTACTTTTTTAAAAATCTTTTTTATGTTTTATTTATGTTGGAGAGAACGTGCATGCACAAGTGGGGTAGAGGCTGAGAGAGACACACACAGAATCAGAAGCAGCTCCAGGCTCTGAGTTGTCAGCACAGAGCCCGAAGTGGGGCTCGAACTCACAGCGAGATCATGACCTGGGCTCAAGTCCGACACTCAACCAACTGAGCCACCCAGGCGCCCCTCTACTTCTTTTTTCTTTGTTTTTGCTAGAAGTTTGTCCATTTTATGGATCTTTTCTTAAAGAAATTGCTTTTGCATTCATTGAGTTTTCCTTATTGCTTTTCTCTTTTCATTTTAATTGGTTTCTTGTTCTTATCTTTATTGTTTCTTCTAGCTTGCTTTTTACACTTTTTCTAGTTTCCTAAGGTGAAACTTTAGGTTACCAATTTGTGACTTTTCTCTTTCCTGATTTGTGCACTTAGTGATGCAAATCTCCTGCGAGCAGCACTGGAGCTCTACCTGCCCCCAAATTTTTACGTGTTTTTATTTCATTCAGTTCAAACTATTTTCTGACTTTCTAGTTTCTTTTAAGACTTCCTCTTTAACTCACGGATTAGTTAGAAGTGTGTTGTTTATTTTCCAAGTGTCTAGAGGCTGTCTGTTATCTTTCTGTTACTCGTTTTTAGTTCAATCCCCTTATGGCCAGAAAGCACACTGGGTACGATTCCAGTTCATTAACTTCGTGAGGGCGCGTCGCGTGCCCCCGAGCGCGGCCTCGTCAGTAGAGGCGCAAACGACAGCTTTGGGCGGCAGCGCACGTGGGTCCCGCCCCGTGGCCGGTGTGACAGCTCCTCTGTGATGGTGCGTCTCTGCTTTCAGGTGTCTGCTGATGTGTCTCCGAAGTCTGTCACTCGGTGAACATGCGTCTGTAACCAACTTGTCTTCCCGGTGACCTGACCGTTGTGTCGTCTCGTGATGCCTTTGCTCCCAAGTTTATCTTGTCTTGTGTCCCCACAGCCACTTTGCTCTGTTGTAACCGGTTTCTGTGCATGGACGGCCCGTCCCCTTGCTTCCAGCCTGCCTGTGTCGCTGTGTGTGGCCTCCGCAGTCCATCTGACAGTCTTCTGATTGCTGTGCTTAGAGCATTGACGTTGACTTTGATTATAGAAATGCTTGGACTTCAGGCCGCCGTCACCGACCACCGTTCGGCGTCTGCTTGCCATGTGCTCCCCAGCTTCTCTCTGCTTCCCTTTTCCTGTGCTCCTTAGACCCATTGTTCAGTAGTGCATTTTAATTTACCTGTTGAATGGTTGACCAAATGCCTTTGTTCAGCTTTTTGGTAGTTATTCTGGGGACTACAATACATACACTTCACTTTTTGAAACCTACTTAGACTCCACTCCTCACACTCCCAGAAGAATGTAGAATTCCTGCCCCGGTCAATGACGCCTGTCAGCAGGCGCGGCAGCCCTTACCCAGGACGTCGGGACAGGTGTGGCCCCCGCGGAGGGGAGGCTGCGCTCCGCTGAGTGCGGCGCGGGCCTGTGTGGACGGGCTTCCAGGTGGCACCGGGGGCAATGCCGCGTAGGAGGCTGACCAGGTGGGGGGGCGGTGCTCTTGCTAAACCGAAGCAGCAAGGTCTTGAGAAGACTGGACTGCACAGGAAGGGCACAGGTGGGCCTGTGATAGGTTTTGGAGCCTGACTAGTCTGGTCAAGGAGAGAACCTTTGTCACCAACGTACGGGCCCTTTGCCTTCTCCCTGCTCAGCAAACACCGGTGTCGTGTGGAACACCCGCTTAGATCGTAAACTCCATCAGGCCAGATTATAACGCTGTTTTCAGCGCTCAGAACTGTTTGAAGAACCTCATGAGGAACTGAATGGTCAGTTTTATTCACCCAAGTATTTACCTATTCTGATGCTTTTATCTCATTTCTGAGCCTCCCTGTTTCCTTGTGGCATCATCTGCCTTCTGTCTGAAGAATATTCTCCGATAATTCTTTTAATTCAGATCTTCCGGCCACAGGTTCTCTTGTTTTTTATCTAAGAGCGTCTTTGTCTTGTCTTCTGTCCGTAACATTACTCACTGGACCTGGGATTCCGGGCTGACGCTGGGCAGGTGCCGTCCCCCTTCTCTGGCCTCCGCAGCTTCTGGTGAGGAGGTGGTGGCCGTCTGAGCCGCGCGTCCGCTCTGGCCACTGCCAGCTTTCCCTTTATCCTGGGTGTTCAGGGCTGGGATTACGATGTGTCTGAGCTCGTGTTTCTTTGAGTTTGTCCTTTTGGGGATCCACTGAGCTGCTTGAATCTGCAGGTTTTTGTATCTCACCAGACTTGAGAGTTTTCAGCCAGATTTTACCCACAATCCTCTGGCTCCTCACTTCTTGTCTCCTGGGAACCAAGTAGGAGGAGTCGGGCCCTGACGGCAGGGAGCACGGTAGTTCCTACTGTCAGTTCCTACCGACCCCTCTTCAAGATCTCAGACTTTCCTCTGTGGCCTCCACTCTGGTACTGAGCCCATCCAGTGAATTCTTCCTACTGCTGTCACTGTGGTTTCCTATTCTGGAACTTCCATTTGGTCTTGCTTTGGAACTTTTCTCTCTTGAGACTTTCAGTTTTTCTATTTACTTCCAGAGCGTTTGCCCTTCTGTGTGGAGCATGTTTATGACATCTGTCTCATTTTTTTAAATTTATTTTTGAGATAGAGATAAATTACGAGTGGGGAAAAGCAGAGAGAGAGGGAGACACAGAATCCAATACAGGCTCCAGGCGCTGAGCTGTCAGCACAGAGCCCGACGCAGGGCTCGAACCTAAAAACCGTGAGATCACGACCTGAGCTGAAGTCAGACGCTTAACCGACTGAGCCCCCAGGCGCCCCATGACATCTGTCTTAAAGTCCTTGTTAGGTGGGCTCGACATCTATGCCGCCCGCCTTGTCCTGCACGGGGGCTCCTCACGCACTGAGCGGTCTTCCTTCCGGGACATTTTGAATATTATGTTGTGAGACTCTGGGTCTCGTTTATTTCCAGTGGAGAATGCTAATTTCTGTTGTTGATGTTTTACTGTCACCCAGAAGCTTCAGTCAGCAAGCTCCGGCCTTCTCTAGGGTTGGGGGCCTGCCTGTTGATTTTCAGGGCCTTTGCCTTGCTGTCCTGTGACCCGTCTGACCTTGGCAGTGGAACCAGATAAAGGGCGACCATGGAAAAATGGGTGAAACTCAAAACAAAGTCTGTGGTTTAGCTGGAAGACAAGCACTGCCTGCTGCAGGCAGGCTGGGGGCAGGTGCTCAGCGGGGTGGGGTTGCCCGTGTCTGCGGGAAGTGGGCTGAGGAGTCCGTAGGCAGCTGCTGCGTCGGCCTCGGAGGTGCAAGTTCTGTCCAGCCTCAGACTCCCGAGTCGGACAGTGTTACAGCCTCTTTTAAAGGGTCTCGGATCTTTTTTTTTTTTTTGAAGAGGATGGTTCTCCCCCAGAGTAAGTTCATACCAGGTGGGAGTCAGTGAGGCCTTGCTTCGGGCACCTTTGCCGTGTCCGCCGAGCTCGTCCTCTGCACGGTCTTTTCCTGGCGGCACGGAAGCCCTCCTCAGCTTCTTATGAGACCCAGCCTCCCTCCTGCCTCTGTGCTCTCCACAGAGGGAGCCCCTGCCCCCGGGACCCCGGGATCTGGGCGCACTGTCTCCTGGGCACCCGGGGCCTGCTCGCGGGCTGTCCTTTCTCCATTGGCTACACGCTCGGCCTCCTTCTAACCAAGCGAAGGCCCCGCGGGGGCTGCCAGAGCCCTGCTGCGGTCCCGACGCGCCCGCACAGCCTCCTCACACCCCCGGGGGTGCGGCTTGTGCAGGAGACACTCCAAAGACGGAGTTTCATCAGATGCCAGAATGCAGCATTTACATGCGGACCGGCAGCTCTCGTCGGCCAGGCTCCGACCGAGCCCTGGGTCAGTGACCCACGCCTTCCAGTCTAGGGGACGGGGCTTTGTGGGACGAGCGCGGTGACACACGGCTCCACGCACAGCGCCGTCTGTTGGGCTCCAGAGCCGAATGGTGCATTTCTCAGGCTACCTGGGGCTCAGTCGCATAAGTGTCTGATGCTTGATCTCGGCTCAGGTCATGCTCTCACGGTTCATGGGATCGAGCCCTGTGTCAGGCTCTGTGCTGACAGTGAGGAGCCTGCTTGGGGTTCTCTCCTTCCCTGTCTGCGCCTCCCCTGCTTGTACATGCGCATTCAAGGTTTTTTCTCTTGCTCTCTAGTAAACATTTAAAAACAACAAGAAAAGAAAGATGCATTTTTCAGTCATTGCCAACAAAATGTCTAACTTTGGAAGAGTGGTGCCGTTGGGGGTCACAAGGGAGGCCCTCTGAGGGACGTGTCTGTCTCCCATGCTGCAGGTGACCCCAGGGCTCGCCGAGAAGGAAGGGGAGCTCTTGGTCAGGGGGCCATCTGTGTTCCGCGAATACTGGGACAAACCCGAAGAAACCAGAAACGCCTTCACCCTCGACGGCTGGTTCAAGACAGGTATGAGGGGCCGCAGGGAAGGGTCCCGTCCTCACGGCCACGCCCCCAGCGCCCCCAGCCTTTAGAATGAGGGCAGCATCGGGGCCTGGGGGTCCTGCCACCCACCGTGGGTCAGGAGCCCGAGCGTCAGAGACCGTCCTCACCCCTCGTCACCTCCCCCGAGCCCCCGCTCTGTAGATCTTGCCCCCCCACAGGATCTAGGTCCTTCTGATATCATGTGCTTCCTTTCCCACCTGGGTCACTTTCCGTTGTCCACACGGCACCAGGGTCTGTGCTGGGGCGGATTGGGGCGCGGCCCTGGTGTGGGGGTGGTGCTCTCCCAGCAGCACCTGGGGCCCTGGCCCCTCCGTCATCCCCCTGCCTCCCCCCCGCCGTCCCCTGTCCCAGTGGTCCTGAAATGCAGACTTCACAGCAGACCTTGTGAATCTTAGGTTTGCAGCTGCTCGCTGCTCCGCGTGCGCCTGTAGACCGTGCGTGGGCGGGTTCCGGGGGCTCCTCCTTGCCTGTCTGTGTCTGTGAAACTTCTGTGCTGAGAACGCATCATCTCATAAGAATCTCAAGACACTATTTTCCAAAAAGAAAGGCCTGTTTTCACATATCACCACCCATGGCCCCGTAAGCAGAAACCCGCCTGGTTCCGTGCTCTCCTGTGGGGAACAGAGCCGGGGAGGGACCACAGGCAGGTGGAGCAGGCGCCGTGGGGTCACCGTGCGCCTCCTAGAACGGCGGCCGGGCCCCACAGCACGGGTGGCCTGTGGCCGGGATCCACACGGGCACATCACCGGCTCGTGTCAGCGTGCATCTGCGGGCGGCGGGAGGGTTCCCATCTGCTGCTGTCACGGGCCTGAGGCCGGTGAGTGGTGGCGTGGGGGCCCCGTAGACCCCGACAGTCTCAGGGGGCCGTGTGGGCCCATCGGGTAGGGGTTTGGCTTGAAGGGACAGATGGAGGGTCTTCCCGGGGAGTGTGGACCCCCTTCCTGTCCCACTGACAGGCAACACGTGGGTCCAGACCTGCTGTCCCCCCGCCGCCATGGCTCTGGCACATGCCCACGTGTGTGCACGCCCAGCCGCGGTGTCCCCCCGAGCCGGGCAGAGATGGCAGGTGTGCGGTGATGGGTTTGTAGAGGGGACGTCTGGCAGCCGTCAGAGCAAGGCCGTGCCCCGAGGGCCCTGGCAGGGCAGCAGGGGCGCAGTGTCGGGACCCGGGAGCCCTGGTCACCTGCTTCGGGACCTCGCGTCTCCGAGACGGGATGCGGTCAGCGCGTCAGCACCCCGCGCGGTTGTCCTTCGTGAGCGCTGCGCTCGCACGAGCCCGTCCGACAGCGGCTGAGGGCTCCGTCCCTGTCCCTCTAGCACATTGTTCAGGAAACACTATTTTGAGCTAACCTTGCTTTTTGGACCTCCGTCCCGTAGCCTTCTGGACGGTCCCCGACTTGCTTTACGGCGTCTTCTTTTATTCTTAAATTCAGGGGAAGAGCTGCAGATGTTTTTTTCCTTTCAAACCCTGTGGATCTGGCGGGTGGCAGCCCCCTGGGCACAGGCGGCGGCGGGCAGAGTGGGGGGCAGTCAGCGTTAACACAGTCACTGGTGCTGATGAACATTTGAGTTGAAAAGGAATAGCATGCATTAATTATTGTAAAGAGATGTCTTTAGGAGAAAATGATTTTGAAATTCAGTTTAATTTCATTGTAATGCGCCGCAAACAGGAAGGGAGTGTGTGTGTTTAATTGGCTCTCGGGGGTGAGGCCTGCAAGCCGTGTGCCTTTGTCACAGGCCATTAGCGAGACAGGCTGCATAATGAGCGGGCGCAATCAGCTCACAGCTGCCGGCTCCTGCCGGGAGAGCATGATATTAAATAGAAATCAGGATAAATTAAACTTAACCCTTTCCCTGCCCGCCCCTCGCGCCGTGGGAGGCTGGCGGGTGGCTGGGAGCCGCCGCCGGCGCCTGCATGGGGAAGGGCTGAGTCTGCCGTGGATGAGAGCAAGGGGGCGCCCGCCGGTCCCGCCCTCCCCGCCCTGCCTAGGTCCCGCCACCTGGCCCAGAGGTGCCAGGAGCTCCCTACAAGCCCCCCGGGGCCATGGCTGCCCCTCAGGGAGGAGACCAGGGTCTCCCTGAGAACCCTGCCCACGGTCAGTGACTCCTCCTGACCCTCGTCCCCGCGGAGCACCACCACGCTCAGAGGCAGGTCCACACACAGGTGGGCACCGGCGCCGGCCCAGGGCAGGGGGACAGGTGATATTCCAGGAGCCAGGTGCCCTCGGGACTTTGTGTTAACCTTACTCTTAGAGCAGAGGACGTAGGACAGAGGACACAGGGTGGAGGGCAAGACTTGGACGAAGGTCAGGACACAGAGATGACACAGAATGGAGAGGTGAGGACACAGATGAGGACACGGGATGGAGGGGGGGACCCGGGATGGAGTGAGGTCGCTGGGTGGAGGGAGGATGGGACGGAGGGGAGGTAGGACTGGGTAGTGGTGAGCACACCGGGAGGAAGTGAGGACACGGAGTTGGAGACATCGAGCTGGGGACACAGAGGGGACATGGGGACAGAGCTAGGCAGACATTAGAGTTCTCGCTGCCTTGGATGCTTCCCTCTGAGCAGTTTTGTGTTAAAGACACTAGTAACTAAACATAAAGAAACAAAAACGGCCTGACTTTAAGAAACACTTCACGCACCGTGTAGCGTGAAGGGAGCAGATAAACCGCGCATGCTGGTGGCGTGCTGGTCACAGGGAGTCAGGGCCGGGGGCCGAGCAAGCCCGCAGAGCGCCTGCCGGCTCTTGCCTTCCGCCCCGGTGAGCGCATGACGCTACTGCCGGAGACCAGCCTTACAGCGGCGCGGCAGCAGAGGGGCGTGGGGTCCGCTCCGGAGCTGTGCCCCCCAGGGGATCGCGCCTGAGTCTGGGCGGCCCTGAGGGGGAGCCCGCAAGGGCAACGGGCAGATCACAGAAGTGAAGAGCGGTCGGCCACCAAAACATAAAATGCAGTCCCGCTTCCGAGCGATGAGGGAACACTAGAGACCGAGATTCACGGCTGTCACCAGGTGGGTACAGCTCCTTGCAGAGCTGGCACTGGCTGCCGCGAGGCTGGTGCCCCCCTCCCGACAGGCGGGGCCGCGTGGCAGGAGTGTTTCTGGGAATCTGTTAGAAGGAGACGGGGAGAGCGGGCAGAGCCGGGGGCGCAGGCGTCTGCTTGGCGTTCCTGACGAAGCGACGAAGGCCGCGGCCAGTGAGGGGCCGTGGTTCGGAGACTGCTGGCATCGTGAACTGATGACGCGTCCCGTGCGCGCTGGGTTCCTGGGGCAGGGCCCGCCGCTGGCCCCTGGTGACGGCTCCCTCTCCCCCTGGCTCTCTGGCCTCCGGCGGCCCCCCGGTGAGCCTGCCGCTCTCACGGACACAGCGGGGGCACGCCACACTTACCCGGCACACCTCCCTGTTGAGGAAGGACCCAGAACGGCACTCAGGCGCCGCGTCTGCCCCCCTCACCTCCGGCCTCACCACGGTCCTGAGTCTGATTTACTTCCGTTTGGGCCAGTAAGTCCTAGTCAGGACCCACACCCAGTCCCGTGGTGCGGGCACAGGCCTGTGTGCTCACGGGTGTGGGTGTGTGGAAGGGAAGGCAGTCCCCCACCTGGGGCACCTCGCCGGCCAGGGAGGCAGGGCCACCGTGAAGGCTGTGCCAGGCGCCGGGGCCCCTTGGGCGACAGCCTGCAACTCGCCCGGCCCCTGTGCTGGCAACCCCTTCCTGGGTGTGTCGTGTCCTGTGTCGTCTTCTGTCACTTGTCAGGCTCTGCTTCCATAAAGCTAAGTTTCCGACCCCCGGGACTGGCTTTTGTGGCCAGGGATGCGGAGGGCGCCCCCTGTTGGATGTCGAGCTCCTGCCGCTCACCGGCTGGCTCCTGGGGCCTGTCTGCGTCGATGGGGCCCGTACCCCGGGGCAGCAGCTGACTGCACGTAGGTTTTCGGTTTATATCAGGGTAACACATACAGCCCGAGGACCCCTGTGGCCCCGACGCGGACCTCCGCGCCTGCCCAGGGGCCCTGCCATCAGTGCGTGTGGCACTTGGACCTGAGGCTCATGGGAGCTGTGGTCCTTCCGTCCTCTCACTTCCTGAGCGAGGCCCCCCGTGCCACCCCCCTCCTGGGGGGGAAACCCCAGTGCTGGCCGCCCCCACCGGACCCCTCCTGCACCCGCAGCAGATCCGACTGCCTCCGTCCTCCCACTGGCACTCGTGTCCCCACAGCCTGTGATTCTGGGAGGCATTCAGCTGATTTTCTGCCCCCGGAGCCCAGCAGGCACCAGGGGCTGAGAGCAGGCAGGGCGGGCTGGAGGCCAAGCCCGCCATGTTCCCAGGCCTGCTCCCCCCACGCACCCGCCGCCCAGCCTCCCCTGGGGCCTCTGCCCAGCCTCGGTGCCCCGTCCACACTCGCGGCACCCTACCGCGGGCTTCGTTCCCCGACCACACGGTTGGTCTGGGTTTTCTCTCGGGGGCTGGGCAGAGCCTCGAGGTGCATGTCGGCCCAGCAGTTTCCAGGGGGCTCGCTCTCCTGGGAGTCGTGTCATTGCCTCCTGGTGTCTTCCTCGGCCCTTGCTCACCAGAGCGAGCTGTGGGGAAGGGGCAGCCACATGACGGAAGAGCCAGGCCTCAGGGACCCCTCGGGCACCTGGGTGACCGCGGCTCCTCTGTCGTTCAGGCGCCCAGCTGGCTGGGGCGCTCACGGAGCCGGGGAGGGGGGCTGGCTCGCGTGCTCCCCGCCGCCCGGCCTTGGCCTCCGTGCCCGGGGAGCGGCCGCCGTTTCTCCAGGGACCAGGAGCAGAGCCCGAGTCCCCGTGGCTGCTGGAACTGTGCCACCGAGGACCGTGTGCGGCGGCTGCACAGGGTGCCTCCGGGTGTCGGGAGATGTGTCTCCAACGCCTGAGGCAGAGCCTGGAAGCGGCCGGGGCTTTGAGAGCCGTGCACGCATCCTGCTCAAACCCGCGTCCCGGAGTCCCCGGAGGGCTACTGGCGGTGACCCGCATCGGTCAGAATAAAACCCCCTCCGTGTGGGCTCCAGAGTCGAGAGGTGGGCCGGCCGAAGGCAGCGGACTGAGATTCCAGAACCTGGGGGCTCCGGGGCACACGCTGTTACAAGAGCGGAAGTTACCAGCGTGGCCGGGGCCTCGTGTGTGCGGCGCTCGGCCCCCCCGTGGCTCTACCGGGACTCAGCCCGTGGCTTCTGTGTCCTGGACCCTTACGATGGGGCAGGAAGGCCCAGGGAGCCCCAGGGACCCGCAGGGAGTCCTGGATGCCCTCTAGCGACTGCCCGCCAGGAAGCAGGGAAGCACACGCCGAGGACAGGCCCTGTGCGGGAGGAAACTTGCGAGGCGTCCCCTTTGGACCGCGGGGTCGGGCGGCTCTGAGAAGGCGGCAGCCTGGCAGGGGCAGAGGCGGGTTACCGGGACTGGGCAGGCAGAGCTGGAGAATTCCATCCCAGAAGTGCCCCTTTGGCTTTGTGAACGGCATCAAGGGACTCGGGATTTCTTCTGGGGCCTCAGGAAGCCACCCTCTGCAGCTGCGACGCATCCCGAGGCGGCCAGCGGGCACGAGGGCTCTCATGAGGCCACAGAGGTCGTGTGCGGGTGGCCGGGTGAGAGCCAGCACTCGGTCCTGCCCGTGCTCCAGGGCCTGGTGCGCGTGTGCCCGCTCGGGGCACAGAGCTGGACCCCCCAAGGCCCCTAGGGCAGACATGGGACTGGGCTGACTGCCTGTCAGCCAGCTCTAATGGAGGGGCCAGGCTCTCGGCCCCGCAGCCTGGGCTCTCGCTGGTGGGTGAGGGGCTGCCGCATTCCCTGGCCCAGAAGCAGGTGCCTCGGGAACGCGCGGAGCCTGCGCTGTCCTCTCTCCCGCTCAGCCTTCAGCGTGACCGGGCGGAAACTCCACGTGCAGCCACGGTCTGCTGCTGGGTACAGTGGTGGCCCTGGCTGGCCTGCACGCATGCGGGCACCTCCTCGGGTGGGGAGGCCTGGGAGACAGAAGCCTGTGGCCAAGGGAGTCAGCGCACCGCGAGCTGCCCCCTAGTCCCGGCTGGGGCGACTCCGGGAACAGCCCATGCCAGGGTGGCGGAGCCTCGCGGTGCCCAGCATGCAGCAGGTTCAGAGTGGAGGGCCGTTCTCCTGCAGCCCTGCACCCCACCTGCCCCCCCCAGGAGTGCGGAGCAGGTGTTTCCCAGCAAGGGTGGAGCCCTGACGTGGGGGGGGGGGCGTGCCCCGCCAGGGTCGTGGGTCAGCATCCTGGCCGGCAGTTTCCTGCGCTCGGCTCTCAGTCACAAGTTTCATTCACAGATTCGTTACGTAAGGAATGGCTGTTCAGTTACGGGCTGGCGCAGACGCCGGGGTGACTTGACTTGGCAGTGAGCCCACTGTGGGGAGGCCGGAAACCTCTCCATAAGCCAAACAGCAATTTCTTAAAACTTTTTATTTGAAATTGGTACAGATTCACAGCAGGTTGCAGATGACGCGCAGGCCGGTCCCTCGCACTTTCACACCGTTCCCCAATGTCCCACCGTTAGCAGGACCCCAAGCCCACCAGCCTCACCGCAGGAGTGGACTTGGGCCAGCCCTCCGCGCCACCCCCCGTTGTTTAGGGCTTGGCGCAGAAACAGAGCCTACAAGTGTAACCAGCATAATGCCCTGGGGATCTGCCTCCCCCGGGCAGCCCTCCGGGCTCCACACCCCACCCGTGTGGGGCAGACACTTGGGGAACCAGAAGGGTGTCCTCAGAGCATGAGCCGTTGCATGTCCGTGTCCCCGCTCAAAAACAGAACCCATGTCTCTGCCCGACCAGGCTCAACCCCCTCTCCCCAGAGGCAGGGCTGGACGTTCGCCACAGAGCTGCCAGCAGGCGTCCTTGTGCGCCGGGGTCCGCACCGGAGGGAGCTGGTGTGCTGACGAGGAGGCTGGGAGCGTGGACCCGCCGGCAGGGGGCGCTGTCCCGGCACCACCTGGTGTGGGAGGCGCTGGTGCTTCTTCCCGCCTCGAGTGGCAGGGCGGGGGCTGCGGGGACAGACTGGGAACAGCACCCTCCTTCCAGCCACCGTCCCTGCTGGGCTTCAGCGTCTGTTCCGCCAGCACCCAGGGAGATGGAGCAGAACGCCTGCGGGGCCTGAGGGCCCTCGTTTTCCGGGACGTCCAGCAGCCTTGCCGGCCAGGCCTCCGCTTCTGAGTGCATCACCTGATTAGCTTGAGCCCACCCCCCTCCCCGCAAGGTCCTGCATCAGAACTGAGGTCCCTGGGGCCTCGGGGTTTCTAGGCACACCGGGGAGGGGTCCCCGGGAGAGTGGGGTGATCCCATCCTGGTCCCCTTCTCCCCCGAGATGGTGGCCCCCCACCAGCCCTCCCCTGTCCAGGGCAGCGAACTTCCTTTCCCTGCAGTGTCCCCGGAGCAGGAAGGCCATGCGGAGGCTGGCCGCAGCCCTGGCGGGGGCACACAACACATCCTCAGCAGGACCAGGGACAGGAGCCTGAGCCCATGGCAGGGTCCCTCGCACTACAGGGTCTCTGGCGAGTAGCGGTGGTGGGGGCAGGCCCAGGAAAGCGCTGGAGGACCCGAGTGCCAGTGCGGTGTCCCCCCAGCAGCAGGAGGCAGTGACAGCAGTGACAGTGTGGACTGGGGCCATGTGGTGCTGGCGGTCAGGAAGCCCTCGGGAGACCACACAACCGTCCGGGGGGGGCCGGGGGCACAGCGGGCCTCGCAGGACCCGACGGGCTGCACCCACCCCTCCCTGCTCCTCCACACCTGCACCCTTCCCTGCTGGCCGGCCAGCCCCCGTCAGGTGCCCTGGGGCCACAACGCCCTTTCCAAAGATGCACTTGCAAAGCCCTTGGTTTCCTCTGGGTCCAGTCCGCAGGGCAGAGGCCATCACGCTCGCGGCCCTGCGCTGCGGCAGCCTGTGGGGGGTGGGGATGACGGACGGTGCCTTTCCGCATAGGCACCGTGACCCGTAGTGAAACATTTATGATTTATTCCAGCCAGTAACCCGGCACGGGGCACAGGGTGTGCGATCACGGGCAGGGGGCTCCCAGCACTGCTCTCAGAGGGCCGGCAGGGGGCGTCCCCACGAGCATATGCCCACACGTGTGTGAACATGTGTCCGCACACACAGACACACTCGGGCCCATCTCCCCTGCGCCCACCAGTTCCGGGCTGGCACCCACTGTCCCACGCCGCCTGCTCGCGCTAGGTGCTGGTGAGTGCCGCATTGGCCAGCGCTGCCTGGGAGAGGACCGGTGTGCAGGGCGGCGGGGCGGGACCACGGAGGTGGCGTGGAGGCACAGGAGAGCTCTCCCCTCCTGTTGGAGACCCTGCGTGACTGCGTGCCGCCGGGAGGCCCCACAGAGGACTGCCACGGCCAGGACCCCGTGGACAGTGGCGGGAGGCAGTGGACCTCGTTTCCTCTGTGCTCACGGGCCTGAGAAGGAGCAGGCAGGAGCCGAGCTGGGTGGTGGGGGCACCAGCCGTTCTGCCTCTGAGCCCCGGCCTCTACAGCGGGCGGTCCCCATCGGCCCTTCTGGACACTGCCGTCTACCTGGGGCCGTCTGGCGTGGGACCGCAGGCTGCGGCACAGCCGCTGGAGCCCCCTGCTTGCCACCGTGTCCTGAGACCCCACAGCCGCCACCTTCCCCCGGGGGGTTACTGCGTGGGGCCCCTGGTGCTCCCAGCCAGGTGCCAGCCATGCGCGTGGGCCTCTAGCGCGTGTGCCTGCAGGTGACCAGGGCCCTTCCCTCAGGTGACACGGCCGTCTTCAAGGACGGCACGTACTGGATCTGGGGTCGCACGTCCATGGACATCATCAAAAGCGGTGGCTACAAGGTCAGCGCCCTGGAGGTGGAGCGGCTCCTGCTGGCACACCCTAGCATCGCAGGTATGCGGCGCCCTCGCCCACCTGCGGCCGGGACCTCACCATGTGCGGTTTTCCACGGAACTGGATCGGGTCGCCCGCCCTTGGGACACGCACAGCTGGGGACCCTCTTTCCCGCTCCCCAGCCCCATGAGCCTGCTGGGGCCTGGCCGCCTCCTCCCCCCACCCCCGTCCCCCACACCCCCTGAGCCGGGGACCTGGCCTGACCAGGGTGCTGCTGGTCATCACAGCCCACGGGCCTGGGAGCACGGCCCCCCCGGGAGGCTGGAACAGGGGTGGGGGCGGGCGCTGGGCCAGGGAGCTCCTGGCCCAGGTCACAGGTCGTGGGGGCCCCGAGGACAGCAGAGGCTCCCCACCGTGACCCGCTCTGGACTTGTCATTGTCCCCAGCCCTCTTACCTGTCTCCTCGGGCCATGCAGGGGAAGGCAGAGATGGGGGAAGCTGAGCCCCCCGCCCCGGCCTCCCTATCCCCAGCAGGCTCTGCGTGCTGACCCGACGCTCCCCTCCACGTGGCTGCTGAGCGGGGGCCCGGGGCTTTGCTCCAGGGCCCCGAGTCCTGGGCGTGTCCTGGGCCCGTGGTAGTCATCACGACTTTCCACCCTGCTCTTCTGTCCACAGATGTGGCTGTGATTGGAGTCCCGGACATGACCTGGGGCCAGCGGGTCGCCGCGGTGGTCGCCCTTCAGGAGGGGCACACCCTGTCCCACAGGGAGCTCAAAGAGTGGGCGAGGTAGGCGCAGGCGCCGCAGTCCTGCGGTTGGGGGAAGGGACGGGGCGAGGCGTCTCGGGTCCCGCAGCTGTCCATCTCGGGGTCGGAGGAAGCTGAAAGGTTAGGTGATGTGCTATGCTCTCGAGGGCGCCCCAGACACACGGGGGCCCCGGGGAAGGTCTGTGGTGGCGTCTGGAACAGGGGTAGAGAGACTGGGTGGGAGTCCCCGCCCTCCCAGCCTCGGGACAGGGGGCATGCTGGAGGGCCTCTCCTGGCTTCCTTCCGGAAGAATCCGCAGCCTCGAGCCTCCTCCTCCTCCCGGCACCCTCCAGGATTTGCCCTCTGGGAGCCGGTGCCGGAGCCCCCCCTCCTGCGCCCCCTTCCTTCCCGACTGGCCTCCCCTCCTCTGCGCTAAAGATATTTTTGGCTCGTCCAGCAATTTCGCAAACACCAGGAGAGCCTGGTTTCATGAGGGGCAGCCCAGCTGGGCACGGGGCTTCCTCTGGATTTGCAAAGTCACCGTCTCAGTTTAACAAAGAAGATTCTAGTTGCTGTGGCTGCTTTGATTAGATGGTTACTTTGTTACAGAGAAGAAACCACACGCCCTGAGCCGAGCTCTTTGCAGAGACTGTCCTGTGCGGTCTTACCCCGCACCCCCCCAAGCCCAGGGCTCCCGTCCACCCCTGCAGGTGCGTGTGCACGCTCCAGGCTTGGGGCCGGGTAGGACCCGAGGGGGGCTCTCCGTGCTCAGGGGTGCCCTGGGAGGACAGGTCAGGCAGCAACCCCGTCTCCAGGACTGTGACACAGGCCAGCGTCTGGACCTCTGTGCCCTCCAGCGAGGCAGCCACTGGGCGGTGACACAGAGGCCACCCACCCCATGGGAGGGGAAGAGGGGTCTTCCTTGTGAAGGGCAGGTCTGACTCTGGACCTTGGCTCTTGGTGAAGGTCTCTTTCTCTCTCTCGCTCTGTCATGCCTGCTGCCATCTGGGGTCTTTCTGAAGGTTTTCTAAAATAACACTTTCCTCTGCATCCCCACGTTTTTGCTTTCTGAAGATCTCACCCTCACGCGCCTACTCCTGGGGAGGGAGTGTGGCCTGGAGCGGTGACCCGACCACGTTGGCAGGGTCTGGGACGGGGACCCCTGCTCCCCTTCGTCGCCCCACGTGCCAAGCTGGAAAGGGACGCGGGGTTTACACGCCAGGGAAGAAGCCAGGGCCCGTGCTCCAAGCCCAGGGGTGACGTCTGAGGAGGCCAGGCAGGAGCGCTGGGCCCTGGCTCCGTGTCCGCTGGGCCTGCTCCCCGGAGGAGCGCCGTGAGGTAGCGGCTGGGGAGGGGCGCCGCCGTGGTGCCAGCCCGGCTCCCCCGCAAGCCCGCTGCTGCCAAACAGCTCGGCTCTGCAGGGCCCGTCAGAGGGCGCACTTTGCCTTGAGGCGAGACTGGAGGTGTCCTGCTTGGCCCGTTGCTAAGCAGAGACTCTCTGGAGGAGGGCGGGGCGCACCTCTCCGTCCCCAGGGTCAGGGTCCTTGGTCCGAAAGGACCGCTGTCCTTGGCAATGGCCGGTCCGCAGGACTGAGGCTCTGCTGCGTCCTGCGTACCCTTTTAGATCCTTTTCCAAAGTCTGTGCCTTTTGTTCCTCTTTTCAAAAGTGGCTGCTGAGTTAGGGCTTGTGACACTGGGCTCTGACGTACCGCCATCTGCCCCCCGTGGCGTCCTGACCCTCGGTGTGAATGCCGCCCGCCTGCACGCTCGCCCACGCTGCGTTCTTCCCTCCGCTGACCCCGGAGCGGCTGACCCCGGGCCGTCGGAGCGCCGCGGGCTCTGACCCCAGAGTCGTACTTGCTCCCGGCCCGGAGCTGAGCGCAGCCTCGCCGCTGGCGGTGGGTGGACGGGTTCTGGGAGGTTGTGCTCAGCTCAGCCTGCTTCCAGGCTCGGCCGTGTTTCTGTTCAGTTCGGCTCCCAGGGGGGGTCCAGTCACAAGGAAATGATGCGCGTTTCCGTCCTGTGCCCCCAGGCCCGCCCCTGCCTGCTCTCTCCGGACCCTGGCACCAGCTTCGCACTGGCCTGCCGAAGGGGACGCAGGGGAGGGCCACCCACACGCGCTGGAGACACGGGGTTTGGGCAGTGGGGTGGGGGGCCGAGAGGGGCTGCGTCCCTGGATCGGGCCTCCGGGTTCGCCCCGCCGTGCTCCGCCCCTCGGCCAGTGCTGGGGGCCTCTCAGCAAAGTCCAGCCCAGCTGCCTGTGTCTCTGGGCCCTAGTGGGCAGCTGGCCGGGTCTTGAAGCTGCCGGGACCACAGGCGGGGCCCCCTCTCCCCTAGCGAGCCAGCGCCTGAACCCCAAGCCCCCCCAGAGTAATGATGCGTTCGGCGGGCTGTTGGTGACACTCACTGCCCGTGGGCAGGTGGACGCAGCCGCGAAGACGATTAGGTGCGTGTCCACAAGCACCAGCTGCTAAGGCTGAGGTTTGTGAGTCCCCGCGGCCTGTCACGCGCTCACCACGGCCTCCCTGGCGGCTGAGATGCCCCCACAGCTTGCAGACCAGAAGCCACACGCGCCTGCTGGCCCTGGGCAGACACCGGGATGCCGTGTCCCTCTGGCCTGGCCTGGAGCTGTGGGCGGCGGCCCCGGGGGTGTAGCTCAGCGGCCCAGAAGCCAGGAGCTGGTGTGCCTGCCCCGCTGCCTGGCTGGACCCCGTGCCCTTCTCACCAAGGGGCAGGGGCCTCAGATGGGGCCTCAGGAGAGCCACTGCCTACGGCCTGAGGAGCAGTTTCCCAGAGTAGAGCCTGGGGGTGGCGAGATCCTTGCACGTGGCCACTCACTCACAGGAGAACTCGGCGTCTATCGGGGGCCCCCATGGGACAGAGTGCAGGGCGGTCCTAGACCCGCAGACACGCCCCTCCCACTTCTCACCGGGCTCTGCAGGGAGGGCAGCACCAGCCCGCGAGGGACCCCCCGCCCTGCCCACCTGCCGTTCAGTCCATCTGGCGGCAGCCCTGCTCTGGGAGGCCTGGCCCTGAGGAGGGCTCGTCCTCTGGCCAAGGTGGGCCTGGAACCCAGGCCGAGACCCCTCCCTGTGGTGGCCTGCAGCAGGGACGCCCTCCCGGAGCAGGCTCGGGCCCCACGGGACATCTGCCCGCCTCGCCGGGGTCCCTGTTGCCCTGGGAGGGGGCTGTTCAGGCCCCAAGTGCCTGCTACTCAGACCCCGCTCCCGTCTGCAGGGGCATCCTGGCCCCGTACGCTGTGCCCTCGGAGCTCCTGCTGGTGGAAGAGGTCCCGCGGAACCACATGGGCAAGGTCAACAAGAGAGACCTCGTCAGGCAGTTCTACCCGAGTGAGCCGGGTGCCCTTTGACCTGGAGCCCCGGATCAGAGGGAACAGGGCCGGGGCTGGCAGCGGCGCGGTCCTGGTGCAGCGCAGCCTCGGCCTCAGGCTGGCGTCCAGATCCGACGTCACCCCCGTCGTCACCTCTGCTGCGTCCTCACGGCCACAGCCACACCATGTAGCCCCCCGTGCTGCCGTCTGCCAGGCGGGTCCCCACAGTGTCCAGCACGTGCTCCGGGCAGCAGGTCTCCAAGCAAAACTCAGTAAAGTCTGTGCAGAGAAAACAAGCATGTGCCGTGCTGCGTGGGGTCCGCGCGCCGGGGGCAAAGTCCTGTATCTCCGTGTGCGCAGCCGAGCACCTCCCACAGCCCGGGCTGTCCGTGTGGCCTCCCCAGGGAACCTGTGACCGCCCCCCCAGGGCCTCCTGGCTGGACACCCGCCCCGAGAGTGGGCCTAGGCGTCCCGGTGAGGGCTCTGGGACAGCCCGGCACCTGAGCGGATCGCCGAGGGGCATCCGTCCGCACGGGCTCACTTACGTGGGCCGTTAGGGCCAACGGGACTCAGCTCAGGGCTGGCAGCAGCGTGCCCTGCTGTGCATGTGGCCCCAGGGTCCCCGAAGGAGCTTTCTAGACCAGGGGCTGGCAGCTTCGGTGATGAGTGAGCCAGTGGGTCCGGGTTTTCGGCTCTGCAGCCGCGCGGCCCCTGTCACTGTGGATCCGCTGGGTGGGGGAGGCCACCGGGCCTCAACCCTTGACCGGCCTCTCTGTGCCATGCCCTCCACCAGGCTCCCCGGGGCCCGTTTGCATCCGCTCTGCAGCCCCGAACTCTGCTCTTAGTGGTGCTGGCTCTGGGACATGGGTGCCCCGCCCACACGCCAAGCGGAAAATCCAGAAGCTTCTGGGTAGTTTATCGGAGACCACCGCAGCTGCTGCGCCCGAGACTGCTGAAGTCTGAGCTTTTCCCGAACGTCATGTGCCCGGAAAGCGTGTCTGAAAGACCAGCAAAATGGGCCTGCGGCCGGGAGGGGCCGCTTTGGCCCTGGGCAGGGGCGAGGTGCTTGAGAGGCTGTAGAAGCCGGCCCACGACTCCCCTACTCCTGCACAGTGTGCGGCCTGGCTCCCCGAAGGCCTGACTCCGGGCGTGGTGCTTGCCCCAGGTGACCAGCCCATGCCCCCACCTGAGCCCAGGACGTGCGCTGGCTGTCGGCTGCCCTGGTCCAGCTCTGTGACCAGACAGCCACCTGCCACTGGGGCGGATGAGATGGAACGCCGCAGGGCCCCTACTTTATCCCCCTGATTTGACACTGTGTCTGTCTTAATCCTGAAAATTTTGATCTCCCGAGAATGTTTACAGAATTACTCGGTTTATGCTGTAATCTGTACCAAATACTTGGAAAACGCAATAGTCACTGTCGACTAACAGGACCACAGAAGCACGTTGGCCTGTTCTGGGGACATGTGCCCCTCAGGACACAGTGCTTTGTCCTACTTGTCAATGACGTGACCAAGCGTGACGAGGCTCCGCGGGGTCCCCCTTGGCTGGGCAGCCGCGTCTATGCCCTCCTGCACTCCACTCCCAGAGGAGAGCCAGGCGGCGGCCGTGGGCGGGCCCTGCGGGAGGGAGCACACCAGGCGCGTGCAGACAGTGGGCATCCCCACCCACGTGTGCAGGCACTGGGGCCAGCAGAGGCCAGGGCCGGTGAGGTGGGGGCAGGCTCCAAACAGCCTCATTTCTGCCTCAGTTTCCCTGTTCGTGACTTGAGGCTGGCACTTCCTTAGCGCTCTTCTGCTTCTGGCCAAGGGCCTCAGGGCTTTGCTTCCTTTGGAGCCCAGTCTGGGGAGGCTCGTGACCCCATGGTGCCTTCCAGCTGAGACCTCCTAGCCCCTCACAGCTCCCCTGTGGGCCGGGCCACACAAGCCACGCTGCCACGCACCCCTGACCACGCCCACCACAGCCACGGCAGGTGCCGCACGCCTATCCCCTTACTGGCCGCCATCAACAGTGCAGGGTCCCCGACGGCAAGGGCTTGCCCAGGCCCACAGCCACTGCAGTCCATGCTCTGACCTTTCCGTGCCTCCCCTCTGTGCCCTGGGGCCTCCCCCTGCCGCCTTCACACGTGGAACCTGGCTTCTCCTGAAACCCTCTTCCCACGCCCCTTCCAGGGGCGCAGAGGGAAGTGGGACGGGACCCACACCAGCCGAGAGTAGAGGTCGGCAGTGCGGGGCCCTCAGGGCCAGGACGATGCCTGTCCCATCAGGGTGGGGACCAGTCCCCACGAGGGCCCTGGGATAAGACTGTGTCAGCTGGCTGCCCCCGCCGACACAGGTGAGCATGGGACCCCCCAGAAGCCTAGGGAGGAAGCTGTTCGAGTGCTCGGAGTCCAGGCAAGGCCACGGCCCCAAGAGCGAGCCCTGGTGCGTTGAGTCTGGGCTTCCCGTCTGGGGAGGGCTGGGCGGACGGCACAGCCATGTGGACCCGGCCGTGCCTGACGGATTGAAGGGGCAGGAGACACGTGCCTTCGGGGGCTCGGGCCACAGCCGCGCCGGCGCACACGAGCGCCCGCACGCACACCAGCCCTGCGGCCGGATTCTAAGGGTGCTTTCCTGAGAACCCCTGGGACCAGCTGAGGCTGTGAAAGCCCAACTCTGTCTCTTTAATGTTGAATTTCTCCATAAAATATTTTTTAAGAAGATTCAAGCGCTAAATGGTACATTCGATAAGTGCGGCTCTGGTGTTTGAAGCAGCCCTGGCCTGTGTGTGGCCTGGCCCTTGGGCCCCCGGTGACCACCCTGCCCCTGCCCACCCCTCCCCGCTCCCCCTTCACTTGCTGGGCCCGTCTGCGCCTCCCCTGCCCTCGGCCGCCAGATGTGGCTGTGACCGGGCCCCCAGGGCTCCCCACCCTTGCACACCTGGCTGGGTCTGCCCCGTCCCGTGTCCCATCTTCCTCCTTGGGGTCACCTCCGTCACTGTGGTCCTGTGTGCACGGCCACGCTCTCTGGAACCTCGGAGCCCCCGCAGCTCCCCCGCCGCGGTGCGCCCTGGCCCGTGCCCCCCGTCCCGACTGCAGGCCCAGCCTGTCCTTGTTAAGACGGCACCGCAGGAAGTTCTGAGCTCACTGAATAGATCGAAATCAGATTACCACGCCCGCATCTGTAACACGTCCCTGGGGAAGAGCTGCAGGGAGGCACGGGCGCGGGCAGCTAGTAAAGCCACAGATGGACAGCCGCGGGGCGAGGTGGCCGCCTGGGACCCTCTGCCACGAGGTGGGGGGGGCACCCCGAGTCCGCGGGAGGGGAGACCGGCGGCCCTACTTGGGCCCCCATGCACTGCTGCAGCCAGGCTGTGTGGGACGGACACCCAGGTGCTCCAGCCTGTGGCACAGCAAACGGCGGCCCCAGGTCCCAGGGGGAGGGAGGCCGGGTGGAAACCCCACTGTCTGGGGTGAGGTCAGACAACTGACCAAGCCCAGCAGTGCAGGCGCCACGGTCTGGGCGGGAGGCCGTCTGCAAGGGGCTCACCCAGGACCTGGTCGGCACTGGGACTTGCTGGGGCCATCCCTGGGGACCCAGAGGCAGACACTGCGGGCCATGGATGCCTCTAGAAGCCGGGAGAGAGGAAACACCCCCAGGAGGAAGCAGCCCTGTGACACCTCCGTCTTAGCCTGAGGCCCTGGCCGTGTGGTGGCAGTGTCCCCTCAGTGGGCAGCCGCTGGTTCCTGTGGATCCAGCCCCTCCACGCCCGAGTGGCTGTGACCGTGGCAGGTGCAGAGTGTGGGAAGCGAGTCTGAGTGCAGGAACAGGCGTTTGGGGACAGCGTCTCCGGGCACCGTCACTCAGCTGGGGCAGGAGGCCCAGCTGTGTCCTTGCCAACACCTCCCAGCAATCCTGCGTCCCCTCCCCTCTCCTGGGTCCCAGGTTGGGGACAGTCCTGTGGGGAAAGCACCGAGGTGGGTGGCCAGGGCAACTGCACACCAGCCCCCGAGCCTCTCGGAGCCTGTTCCACAGGCAAGGCAGGGACACGGTGCCCACGCCCGAGGCAGAAGGATTTGGTGGGAATCCCATTCCTGAAGGCCCCTCCCTGTGCCCGGTGCAGGTCACAGGCTTGGCAAGGGGTTTCCTTCTTGGCCCTCAGCCCCCAACAGGTGGGTTTTCTGGGTCCTCCATTCAGGGGCCCAGCCCCAGAAGCAGGGGTGCAGGCGCAGGAGCTCAGGATGGCCGGGGCCCAGAGGGGCAGGCTGAGTCTGAGGGGCAGGCCCTTCTTGCAGTGCAGCCATGGCCATGGCCATGGTCAAGCTCAGAGCAGGTACCAGGAGGCAGCTCCCGCCTGACCTGTTCTCCCCTAGACCGCGCAGCCCCTCCGAGGGGGTCTAGGGCAGGTGACCAGCCAAGGTCCTCCCTGAAGGCCCCATCCCCCTGCGTCTGCCGGCAGGTGGACTTTCCAGGTCAGGGAGGGAGCACAGGCATGCGGGCGGGGCGTCCCTGCGCACGTGTGTGCACCAGCAACCGTCTGGGTTTGTGTGCACACTTCCAGGTGTGACTGCCCAGTGGGGACTGCGTGTAGGGTCCACGCGCCTGCACGCCCCGGCGGGTGGTGGCCCTGGTGCTGCTGCAGCCCCTCCCAGCTACCCAAGCAGCATCTCGTCCTCGGCTTGCAGGTCACGTCATCCGCTAACAGTCTGCTTGTAGGTAATTACTCCGTAAGGGCTACGGGCCCGTAAGCCGTCGCCTTCCTTCCACCCGGCCAGCGCTGTCCCAGCAGCAGCAGTAAACCCGGTAACAGGAACAAGCAGCTGCATCCACACAGCGTCCGTGAGGTTCCCGTTAGCACCTGCCTCGATGGGGAAGAGCCACGTCTTAGGAGACAGGCCGCACACTGAGCGGATGTACGCGCACACACACCGTACAGACGCGTGTATGCACATGCATGTAGGTACAGGCACACATAATCACGTGCAGACACACACGTGTTTATAGACAACACAGATCTGGGCTCTGAAGCCTCCTGCCTGGTGTCAGCTGCCCCTGGGCCCCCAGTGACCAGTGAGGGCCAGATCAGGGTCAGGGCTACCGCAGAGACGTGCTGGGACCTGGCGGCCGCCGGCGCAAGGCTCCAGCCTGGGACCCTGTGCCCCAAGACACCGGCCTGTGGATCCCCCGCCTCCCCCTTCCCCAGAACGGGGACGTCTACTCACAGGGGATCAAGAACACGCTTCAGAATCATTTAAAACATTGAGGATGGAGGAAAGAAGACTGGCCAGCGCCGAGTCCACCCAGCCTGTCGGGTCACGGCCTCCGGCAGGACTTGCCTCAGATCCTTTTCAAGAAGTCCCAGCCCCCCTCCCGCATTCAGGAGCTGAGCACACAGTGCCCAGCGCTCGTGTTACGCGCTCTCCGAGCTGACACCGACCTGCTGCTGGCGTCATGCTGTTCTGCCACTTGCTGTGTCTGTGGACCTGAGCTCTGGGTCCCCCCAGAGGCCCACCCCTCACACATGTCACCTTGTGGGTGGCATGGTCGTAGGCACGGGCCTCCACCAGACAAGACGCCGTAGCTCACCTCCATGCAGCATGGACGGACAGACTACATCTCTGCCGTGGTGCCGGGTGGGAAGTAGGATCTTTATTTTAATTTGTCCCCCCCAGTTGCTTCCTAGGGGGGATATTTTGAATGTTTATTGTCCACTTGAATTTTTCATTTTGTGAATTGCCTGTTCGCGTTCTTTGCCCAGTTTTGAGTCGGTTGTTGGTGATTTTCTTGGTTACGCGCTGGTTGTGTGACTTGCCTTTTCTTTATTGATGTGCAGAATGTTTAGATTTTAACAGGTCCAAATGCATTCATGTTTTTTATGGTTTGAGTATTTGTCTAAAAATTCCTTTCCTCCCCAAGTTCTTACATACGCTTTCCCGTATGTTTTTCTAAAAGTTACAAAGCTTGGCTTTTCTCGTGTAAGCCCTTCATTCACTAGAAATTTATTTTCACGCGTCGTGTGAAAGGCCCTGATTTTTCCCATGCAGAGTAATCAGCGTTTCCCTCTGCCCACCGAACCGAGTTCGGCCTCCGCTCTCTGCCCAGCTTCCGGGCCTGCCCTGCTCGGGCTGCGTCCCCCTCTGCCCCGTTTCCTAAGCGGGACACTGGTTAGCACAAGGCACCGCTCCTGTTTCCTTCTTCAGAACTGTCCTGGCCTTCTCTTCTATCTCCTGAATTTTAAGAACAGCCTAAAGTTCCTTTTTATTTTTTAATTTTTTTTAATGTTTTATTTTTGAGAGAGAGAGAGAGATGAGCAGGGGTGGCGTAGAGAGGGAGACACAGAACCCAAGGAAGGCTCCAGGCTCTGAGCTGTCAGCACAGAGCCCGACACGGGGCTCGAACCCACGGACCTGAGCTGAAGTTGGACGCTCAGCCGACTGAGCCACCCAGGCGCCCCTAAAGTTCCTTTTTAAAAAAAACTTATTGGAAGTGATGGAAATTATAGGTTAATCTGGCGACATCTGACATCTTCACAGAAGCGCGCCCTCCAGTCCACTAACACAGCCTGGCTCCGTGTCTTCTGGGTGCCTTCCTGTGGTGTTTGCTCAGGGATCATGTAAAGAGGGCCGGGAACAGGTCCTTTCTCATTCCTGCTGGAATCCCGACTGGGAGTTTTCATCCAGGTTCTAACTGGTCAGGGGTTCGCATGTTGGGTTTCCACCCGCGGCCTTGCTCAACTGAGCAGGTCGGCGCCTGCCCAGTGCAGGTCACGTGTCCCGTGCCTCCCGCTCCTCCTCTCATCCCGCTGCTGAAATGCGCCGTGACCTCCGAACCAGAAAGGGGTAGATGCCCCAGGGCCGCCACCCAGCGGGGGGAAACGCCTGACCCCCATCAGCACATTTCTTGCTAAGATGCTCTGGGAGCCAGGGCTAGATTGCACCAGGAGGTTTTCTTCTCTATTAATTGGCCATCCTGTCTTTGAGTATGTTTTAAAATTTAAGTTTATTTTTGAGAGAGAGGGGAAACGGGAGGAGCAGAGAGAGAGAGACGGGAGAGAGAATCCCACGCAGGCTCCTCACCGTCAGCGCAGAGCCCGACGAGGGGCTCGAAACCACGAACCACGAGACCGTGACCTGAGCCGAAGCCAAGAGTGGGGCGCTGAACCGGCTGAGTCCTCGGGCGCCCCCGGCTTTGCTGTCAACACGGACCCGCTGGTGGTCTGGCCTGAAACGCAGTCGCGTCCCTGGGACCGACCCTGCGTGGTCACACTGCGCGGATGGCGTCGGGGCCCGAGCTGTGCTCTGTTTAGTGGGACTGCTGACGGCCCTGTGGTTTCTTATCTACGACCCCAAATCCACGAAGCTTTAGAGGTTGCCTGTTTACCTTGTTGTTGTTGGGGGTTAAACGGCTCTGGCGGGCGCTGTGGATTGAAATGTCCGGGCCCCTTCCCGAGCTCCTGTGTTGAAACCGCCGGCGCGGGGCGATGGGGCCGGGCGGTGGGGGCGCGGGAGGCGCTGAGGTCCCGAGGTGGGGCGCGAGCACCCTGGCCGCTCCTGCCTCGTAGGGACGCAGCCGGGGGACGGACCCAGGATGTGCTGGAGCCTTCACCTCGGGCTCCGGCCTCCGGAACTTCGAGAAATCCGTTTCTCGCTTTGTCACCGCTGCCTGAGCAGACCACGACTGTGCCCTCCCAGACCCCGAGGGAGGAACGCGAGCCTTCCCCACATCCGAAAGCTCCTGAACCCCAACACGCTTCTCACCGGGGGTTGGAGTGCTGGACGTGGGCTTGCGTCTTTATCCAGGCTCGAAGGTGGAAAAACTGGCCCTGGGGGCGGGTGCCGGAGGCTCTTCAGTCACCAGTTTGATGTGCGTGACGATGGCTGGTCTGTCCACGAGCGTCACTTCTCTGAGTCCCTGGGATGGTGTGTCTTCCGTGAGACCTGGCCTGCCGTCCGCTCTCAGATCGGGGACGTCCCCTGCCTTCTCTGCCCGTGTAAACAGACCTCGTGGTGCCGGCGGCCGTCCGGCCCCTCCGCCCATCTCCCTGCCCGTCGGGTCCCATCCTCACATCTCTCTGTTTGCTCATCTGCACAACAGCTGCTTTGCTTGCTGAGCCTCCGCCATCGCCCGCCTCTCCTGCCCCCCAAGGGCCGCCTGGCCGCCTCTGGCGGCTTCGGCTGGGCCGTCGCTGGCTGGCCCCGGCCAGGCCCATCCTTGTGATGACAGCCCGGTGCTGAGGCACCACTGGAGCGTCCTCACGCTTTGCCACATGGCACTTCTGATTCCAAACTGTCGTCATTTCTACTTTGACTTAATCTTGTATCCGCGAGTCACCTGTTGGTCCCCTGCGTCCCTCCTGCTCTCCGTCATCCTGCGCACAGGCCTGTGGCCCCAGGTCTTAGAAGCCAAGGCAGCTGCTCTGCCCCCTACGCAGCCAGCTTTGCCTCAGAGCCAAGTGACTGGACACGTGACAGTGTGGTCACCTCAGGGTCAGCCTCCCCTCCGGGACCGGCCTGTCCAGTCTGCGCACAGCGGGCCGCTCGTCTGTCCTTCGTGTGTCTCAGCGCCAGGTTCTTTGACCCATTTATTCTCCACTATTAAATATTTTCCTGAATTGGTAGCATTTCTGTCCCTATTGGTGTTTTCCCCCTAAGTTTTCTTTTTCTGAGAAATCTTGCTCCTCCCCGGTCAGGGGCACACCCGGACCGTCTGCCCCGGGCTCCTCACGGGCTCCGTCTGGTTTTGGATGTGGCTCCCGTGAGCACAGAGCCCGTCTTCGTCACTGAACGTAGGCTGTTTATTGTGACAGTTGGATGTAGTTAGACTTCCTGCTGCAATCTTACTTGGCATTTTCTGCCCACCACCTTACGGATTTTTGGCGTCTTGCTTGGCTTTCTGTTTTGATGTTTTAATAACCTCTGCTTTTTTCCCTTAGTGCATTTGGAAATTATAAATTAAATTTCCAGGGCGCTTGGCTGGCTTGGTGGGTAGAGCCTGTGACTCTTGATCTCAGGGTCGTGAGTTCGAGCCCCACACTAGGCATGGAAGTTACGTAAAAATAATGATAGAATACGAGGGGCGCCTGGGGGCTCAGTCAGTTGAGCGTCTGACTTCAGCTCAGGTCATGATCTCGCGGTTGGTGGGTCCAAGCCCACGTGGGGCTCTGTGCTGCAGCTCGGAGCCTGGAGCTGCTTCCGATTCTGTGTCTCCTTCTCCCTCTGCCCCTCCTGTTCGTGCTCTGTCTCAAAAATAAACATTAAAAAATGTTTTAAATTAAAAAAAATAAATATAATTACATTTCTGCTGAGTGCCTTTAAATTTTTTGAACGTGTGTAACGCTCACAGCTCCTTTTCCAAGTCTGTGGTCACGCAGCAGGCGGGCGCTGTGGCCAGGATGCGGCCCCTGCCCCTTGGTGCGCTTCTCTGCAGCCTCAGTCTCGTTTTGTTTTGGAAACAAAAGTGAATAGGCTTTGTTTTTATAGTAACTGGATAAATTCAGTGACATTTTCTGAATCTCTTGGCTCAACGGATTTCCTTGTCACAGAGAACGCTGACAGTTTGGGCAGCATCTCTGGAGTGGTCCACCGCTCGGCCTCGACGCACGGAGCCTCTGTTTTGTCCTCACTCTTGAAAGACGGGCCGCCCGGGTGCGAGCCAGTTCCCTGCACCCCCTGCTTCTGGCACCTTTGACTCTCCTGTCTTCCCGGTTCAGGAGCCTTTCATTCTCAGGCTGTAGAGGACCTCCTTGTCCCACACGTGCCCCAGCTCCGAGTCCCCCCACCGCCCGAGCTCCGCTCCGAGTCCTCCCTGCTGGGAACTCTGCTCCGGGTCCTCCCCGCCGCCCGAGTGCTCTCCAGACACAGCCGCCCCTCTGCAGCGCACACGTGCACTGGAGCGCGCTCGCCCTGCCCCGCTCAGCTCACCTGCACTTGGGTCACTAAAGTCAGCCCCACTTCCGTGCAAACGGCAGCCAGGCAACGTCCCCTCAGCGCCCCGGCTGACATGCCCAGGGCTCAGCAGGGGCCCCGGGCCCTCTGTGCACATGAGTGCAGTTCATCCTGTTGCAGTGTTGGTGCCACAGGGTCTCTAGAGAGTTCTGAGTCTTGCTTTTCTCAACAGACCTTGGGCCACCACCGTGCCTTCGTCCCAGGGAGGAATGAAACCACAGGCCAGGGCAAGGCCAAGGGCAGGGTGGACCCCGGCGGGCCCTGTGCTCAGGTGAAGACCGCCGGCGGGCCGTCCACCCACACTTACACCCTCACTGCACAGGTGCGAGTGTCAGGAGGGGACTCAGGCCCCTGGCGGGAGTCCTGACCCGGCGCCGGGGAAGCCCCTCCCCCCCACCCCAACCTGCGGCCTGACCTGGGGTACACGAGATAGAGGTACAGTCCTACCCCAGGGAGCCTCACCCCGGGGACGCGGCGCTGGGCCCTGGCGGGCCGCACGCCTCCTTGGCTGGGGAGGGCACAAGCCCTGCAGTGGGGCTGCCCCGACCCGACCCTTCTGCCCTGAGTCCGTCTGTCTGCAGGAGAAGGTCTGAGGGAAGGCCCTGAGGCCCTGCATCTGTCTCGTGGGCCCGGTCACTGGAGGCCCCCGAAGACCCCGCCCATAGGCGGAGTGAGCCCCCCTCCCCAGCCCCAGCATGAAGGGTGAGACATCGATCCTCCGACAGCCACGGATTCTTCTGGTCGTTATGTGATGCATGCGGTTTTCTGGGATTCCTGCCCCTGAACTTGTCACCGGTCCACTTGATGTCGGTGAAAGACAGTAGTGCCAGCGCTGGGTGAGGGGAGCTGGTAGGGGTGGCGGGGGCTGTGCTGACTGGGCTCAGGAACCCGCATCTGAAGCCCCCTCCCCCACCCCCACCCTGAAAGGCTCTCCCTGCCTCAGCCCTCCCCCACCCAGACTGAGAGCGCTCGTGGCTCTGCCGGCAGCTTCTCTGGGCCGCGTGGAAAGAAGGGGGAGCACAGGAGGGCATGGCCTGCAGCCCCCTGGCCTCCCCGCCCCCCAGCCTGGAAAGGACCAGTCACTACGTGGCCCCGTTTGCCCGGAGCCCCGGGCGCCAGCCTCTTCCAGAGACCCTCCTGGGGGCACACACCCAGGGCGCGTGTCACTCAGCAGGGCCTGAGGACCCTGCAAACCTGCCTGTGTGGCGACAGCCAGGAAGCAGACGCACTGAGGCCACTCTGAAGAGGGGCTTATCCTGAGGCTCCACGGGCCCCCGAGTGGGAGTGCCCTCCTGGGCCCTCTGCTCCATGTGCCAAAGCCAGGCCGTACGGCCAGCGCCCGCGGGGGGCGAAGACACGGCGGGGAGGCCGCCAGCCTGGTGCGCGCCCCGAGCAGAGCGTCACACCGCCCTGGCCCCCCCACCACCACTTCGCCACATGCCTCTGGCCTGCCCTCCCCGTCCTGCCTTCCACACTTTCCTGCCCACATGTCCCCTCCCCTGGGTCCTCAGCACCCTGAGACTGAAGAAGCAGGATGGGGGGCTACACTCCTGCCCTAGGTTATTGGCGTGCGTGGGCCCCCAGCCTGTCTGCCATAGGTTATTGGGGTGCAAGGCCCCTGGCCTGTCTTGGTGAGAGTTTTTACTGGAGTGAGTTTTCCATCCAAACTGACCTGGGGACAGCTCACAAATTCCTCCAAAATTTGACCCTCTATGCCCGGTGGCCTGCCCCCCACGTAGCCCTGTGAGTGTGCCCGCGTCGCTACGGCCAGGCTGTTCCCCAGGACCTCGGGCTCTGGCGGAGCAACCTGACTCAGCCAACGACAGTGCCCCATGGCCGAGCCCGCAGCCTCCCGGAGAGGAGTCCCCGCTGCCTGCGGGGCCAGCACCACGGCCAGACCTCCGGCGAGCTGCGCGTGGTCCGGCCGTGGTGGGCGAGGGGCCGCTGCCCGGGGCCGTCTCTGGGATGGACATGGACAGGAATCTGCGCAGGTCCCAAAGCCAGCGTTCCCTCCGTCCCTCCTGGGAAGGCAGGAAGGCCGAGCTGCCCATGCTGGGGTCCCTTTGCCCTGGGAAGGGGCAGGTATGTCCAGGGTGGGGGCAAAAAGGACACATCACCCTGCCCACCTGGCCCGTAAGCTCAGAGCGGGGTGACCTCTGGGCCAAAGTGGGAGGGCCAGCCCACTGTTCCCGCCTCCCCTCCCAGGGCTTCCCTAGAGCCACACTGCCCCCTGCTGTTGCCAGCGGGCATGGCAGGAACCGGAGAACACCAAGCCTCCCCTGCCACCCGGTCCCTGGGGCTGATTATCGCCTAAAGGACACGGGAAACCACGTCTGGTGAACCTGGGGCCACTCGCTGGCTGAATCGCCATCAGTGTATCGGAGGTGTGGGCTGGTGGCTGCTGGGCAGGACAGGACTCCAGCCCCAGTGGCTAGGGGCCTGGAAGTCAGGGACAGCCCTGGTGGGAGGCCACGACCAGAGCCTCCGTGGCCGGGGGTGGGTGGGGAGCACCTGGGCCCAGTGCCATGTGATCAGCACCCAGGTCAGCCTGTGAGCGCCTGGTTGCCAAGCCCTCGGGGCCCAGAGAGCTCTCTGGGAGGGGTGGGGGGAGCCACCAGCCCCCCGCAGCCTCTCTTCTGCCTGCTGCCTGTGACTCCGAGACTCGAAAGCACAGTGTGAGACTGGCTGCTCGCTGTGTATCTGGGGGACTGTCATGGGCTTCTGAACAAAGACAAGGACTCCCCAGAGCTGACGGCCCCGCCTCCACTGTGTCCTGTGGCCGCCAGAGGGCAGGCGCGGCCTGGACCGGGCCCTGACGCCCGCCCGTCCTAGGCCAGCCTGGCCTCGCCCACCCACGTGCCGTCCCCTGGGACACCCTCTGCGGGGCTCCAGTGCCCGGTCCAGGCCACCGGGGTTAGTCAGGGCCTCAGGCTTTCCCCGCACTCTGCACCCATCACCCAGCTCCGCTGAGGAACCGCTTACGCTGCCCCCACCCCCGTTAGGATCCGTTTGGGCCCTTGGACACCTGGGAGGACAGCCCCGGAGGATGCTCCTCGGCACTGGAAGGGGGAGCGCGGAAGGGAGGCAAGGCAGCGGGCAGCTCGCCTCACCCCCAGACTGGGCTCCCGGAGGTCGGCCGGGCTCCTGGCCAGGCCCCACTTGTGTTGGTCTGTCTGGAATTCCCCGAGACCCTCCTGTTCCCGCCTCTAACCTGACGGCCCCGGAGACACAGGCTGCGTGCGGAGGGAGAACCGTGCCTGGGCGTCATTCAGGCTTTACTGTCCTTACAGGCGGCCCCCAGGCTTCTCCACGTGGGTGGCCACAGGCACCCCAGGGAACGTCACCTGCCCAGGCTGCCACCTGGTGTCGGGTCACTTCCTTCTCTCAGCAGCTCCCGGCCCCCGGCGTTCCTCCCCTCCCCTCCGTGCCCACACCCAGTCCGAGCCCCCCTCCTCCACCCAGCAGCCTGAACCACTCGCCCCTCGTTGCGTTCGCAGCGGTTTTGCCGCCTCGAGACCCTAACGGACGCCGCGGGTGAAGTGGAGCCGTGCGCACGGCGCCCCCTGGCGGGTGGCAGGCGCCGTGGCCGTGCGGCCGTCCCGCGCGCCGAGCAAAGCGCAGCCTATACCAGCCGGTGCTGGCAGGTTGGCCCCTGAGCACCTGGCGTGTCGCCGCCAGAACAAGTTCCCGCAGACTTAGTGGCTGAGCATCTTCGAGTCCGCTCCTGGTCACAGAACAGAAGGCCAAAGTCACCCCCTGAAGCGTCCTTGCCGGGGGCGGGGCAGGGGGAGCGGCCCTGACCTTTGCCAGGTTTCCGGAGGAGCCAGGATTTCCCGAGCACCCCCCACCCAGTCTGGGCCTCCCAGGGCCTAGCCTTGCAGGCCAGGCCGCGGGACTCGGAGGGGTGCCGCTGTGGCTCCTCAAGGGGCAGCGTGTGATGAGCAGGGGCCGTGGGCCCCGCCACTCGTGTGCCCTGCGTGCTGGCCACCCCGAGGCCATGCCCCATCTGCACTGCCCTTGCTCACTGCAGGATTGTGGGTGCAGTGTGGACTCCGGTGCGGCCTGGGGGGAGGGGGAGGTGCAGGGTAGAGTCTGGGGAGGGGATGACTCCTAGGGAGGCTGCAGAGTTGCAGAAAGGGGGCGGCACCGAGTGCGGTCAGAGCTGCAGGCTCGGAGAGTCCAGGCGGTCGGGTGCCCCCAGTCCGTGGGGGCCGGTACTTCATTAGGGAGGAGAGGGGACGGGCTGCAGCTGGGGGTGGGGAGTGGGGGCGGGACCAACCCTGGACAAGCCCTCCGTGCTCCTGGAACCAGCCCCACCCTTGGACACAAGGGGAAACCGAGGGCGGCGGGGAGAACTGCGCTCCCAGGGCCTTGGCTAAGACCCCAATGGGGAGCACGCAGGGGCCCTTCCCTGCACTTGGGGCTACCCCATGACCTGACCCAGCTCACCCTCCCCTTTGAGGACCTCTACCCCCTGAAATTGTTGGGTGGGAGACAAATGGCCAAGAGCAAGGTGCCAGGAGGATGGGCGGACAGGGAGAGAGGAGGGGATCTTCCAAAGCCACGTCCCTCCACCCCTGTTAGAGCACCTGAGGTTAACCAGGTTCAGCCACCCATCCCCTCTACCTCACCCCTGCACTAGTACCAGAAAGCAGAAGCCCAAAGCATGCAGAGGGCTGCCCCACCCCTGTTCACGGCCCCCAACCTCAGAGGCAGGATGGTGGCCCTCAGGGGCCGCTCCCCAGGCCCAGGGCCTCAGAGCCTGGAGACAGAAGAGGCTCCCCGCCAACTCCCCACTTCGGAGCAGTGAGTGCCAGGGACACGATCATTGCCAGAGCCTCCTTCAAGCAGCCTGGCCTCCTTCCAAAGAGGCCGAGGGCACAGATGGTGCTGCACCTGCTCCACAGCCCCACGATCTGGACAGGAGAGCAGAGGCCTGGGCTCGACCCTGCAGCTCCCTGGACAGCCCCCACTCCCCCTGCTCAGAGGCAGTGCCTTGACCCATAAGGTCCTTGCCAGGCCCTGCGCTCTCCACCCTCCCTTACTGCGAGCTGGGCTTGTGCAGGACACATGCAGGAGCCCAGGTCTTGAAGAAGAAAGCAGTAAGAAATAACCAATAACTACCACAGAACTGGAGGCCCTTGAGGACAGGGGAGGAGGGAAGGGCTCTTGCTGGGGTGGAGAGGGCTAACCTCAGGCTAAGTCTATGACTGGCCTTCCTCTTTCCCAGCCCCCAGGGAGCCCCACCCCAGTGCCAGAGGCTGTGACCTACAATGAGCAGGCAGGTGCCAGTGCCTGACAGGGTGGTCAGGAGCTCCCATTAGACAAAGCCCTCAAGGCGGCAAGCAACATGCCCTGGGGATAGCCAAGGGAAGAGCACTACCAGCAGAGGAAACAGCCAGTGCAAAGGCCCTGGGGCAAGAGTGTGCCTCGTGAGTTCAGGGAGCAGCAACGAGAAAATTAATGGCTGAACGAATCCATCCACCCTTGGTCCTGGCTCAGCCCCCACCCACCGCCGCCTTTTCCGACGGCCTTCCTTATCTTGCTGCTTTATCCCGGGGCTCTCGCATCCCTGGACGGCCGCCTCCAGGCCGGTTCTGGCCCGCCCCGCCCCCGCCGCGCACAGGTGCCGTCGCTCACCCCCGGGCCCCGCCCCCGCCGCGCACACAGGCCTTCGCTCAGCCCGGGCCCCGCCCCCGCCGCGCACACAGGCCTTCGCTCAGCCCGGGCCCCGCCCCTGGCCCCCTGCTCCGCCCCCGCACACGTGCTGTCACTCACTCGGGGCCGCCGCCCGCGCACTTGTGCTGTCACTCAGCCCGGGTGCTGTCCGAGCAGGAGGCTGCCGCCGGACACTCGGCCCCTACTCCGCCGGGCCATGGACGCCGCGCTCCTCGTCGCCCTCGGGCTGCTGGCCCAGGTAAGGCGTCTGGCCGCGCGGGTCCCTTGCCCCCTGCCCTAGTCTTACAGTGGGACGCTCCCGGGGCCGCCGGCCCTGGCCGCCTTTGGGAGGACGCATGAGCTGAGGGCGCCCGGTGGGCAGCTCTGTCCACGGCGTTCTGTGCCCCAAGGGGGTCCAGAGGCAAAGGGTAACCGCCTCCGCCTGAACTGGACGGGGAGTCGAGCCGGGGGGCCGCCAGGAGACCCCCTAGCAGGCCGGCCCTTCCCCAGGAAGTGCGCCCTCAAGCCTGCCAGACCTGCGGTGAGAGCCTGGGCGGGGGGTCCCCGAGGACACTCCTGCTGGGCTGGCAGTGACCCGGGTCAGTCTCGAGTGGAGTTCGAGGCACCCCCACCCTGTGTCCCGCGGCAGGGACAACTGCAGCTGTGCCCTCCAGACATCCACGCTCCCCTGGCAGTGCCCTGCGGAGCCAGTCCCCCCCCCCAGCCCCCCACCCCCACGCGCCTCCCCTCGCCCCAGCTCCCTGGTCTCTGGAGCCAGGAGCAGGGCTGGGTAGGAGGAGGCAGACCAGGGCACCCCCTGGGAGGGGGCCTCCTCTCCTGGCGTCCTGGGCGCAGGCCCTGGGGGACCAGGGTGATTCAGGGCTGCAGGGAGGGGGCGGCCAGGGCTGGGCAGGGGTGGGGACGCTGTAGGGAGGATCTCAGTTCCCTCACACCTGGCAGGTAGTGAGCTCCAGGGCCGAGTGAGTGCGCGCAGGTGACCGCTGTTTCCAGCTGCACGCTGGGGAGGACAGTCGTTTCCCAGCTCCCACTCTGGGCCTCCCAAAGACCTCCCGGCTGTGGCCAGAAGCTGATCAGGCCCCCCAGCTGGATCCTCCCAGCTCGGTCATCTGCACCCCTGCCTTTGAGCCCCCCGCCCCCCCCCCCAGTGGCCCGCCTGGACCTGGGCGGCCCACAAGCTGCACTCCCCCAGCTCTCTGCAGGGTGGTCACGCCGAGCGCAGGGGCTTGTGGCTGCCCGTGCAGGACCCTATGCCCGCCGCCCCCCCCCCCCCACTGGGCTCCACTCCAGAAGGCTCCACAGCTCTGGGGCCCCCACCCTGCCCCCACCCTGTCCCAGACCCAGAACATGGGACAGGCGCATGGTGGAGACCTGTGTTTTGGGGTTCAGGGTAGATCTGCTGCAGATTCCTCTCCTCTCCCTGGGGCTCTTGAGGAATGACCCGCCCCTGCCCCCCCCACGGCTGGAGGCTTTGGGGATTTGGGGGGAATCAGCCAACGGGGGCTTGGATGCAAGTTCTGCCCTCAGTGTGGCTCAGATTAGTGCTAGCGGGGAGCTATTCCTAGAGGTCCCCCCAAAATACGAAATACGTCCACCCTACCCCTCCCCCGTCCAGCGCAGCTTTCAGACTTTTGTCCTTCCCAGTCCAGCCGCATGGCAGCTGATGGCTGCCTCCAGCTCCGTGGTGGCTGGCCCAGGCGAGGCAGGGCTGTCTCAGGAGGGGCCTGGGGACAGGGCTCTGCATTGATCAGGGTGGTTTGGGACAAAGCACACTCCTCCCCTCCCCTGCGTGTGTCCCCTAAAATCTCAGCTAGGGGGCTTAAGTGTCCCTCGGCTCCCTCCTCCGGCCCTCTGTACCCCCATAGCCGGGCCTGCCCTTGTGGGGCAGGGGGAGGGATGGGAGAGCATGGATGATTCAGGTCGCGCTGGGGTCTGTGGGCCACACGGTTTCTGGAAGGAAGGTGAGGCCTTGGCTGCACCCCCAGGGGGCAGGGCTGTGATGTGTGAAGACCCCACAGGGCGATGTGGGAAAGTGGACCTGGCAGATGTAGGCCACACCCTCCGGTCATGCTAATGTGACGGGAGCTGGGGCAGTAGAGGGGAGCCGTCCTGGACTGTCCCCCCCCCAGATGGACCGGACAGCCCAGGAGCACAGTGACCCTCACGTGGCAGCATCTGTCTCCGGGGGGGGGGGGGGACAGCCACTCCTCTTGCTCCCTTGCTTTGTGGCCTCGCCCCTCCTTTGAAGCCCGCGGCAGCTGCAGGGGCGACAGCTGGGCCCATTCCCCGCGTGCCTGATGCCCGCCAGGCTGTCCAGGAATGGGGGGCTGCAGATTCCAGCCTGGCCGGAAGGGGCTCAGGCCTGGAGGCTTGCGGGCGGTGCAGGCTGGCAGCTCCTCCCTCCGCCCGGGGGACCCCACCCACGTTCCACCAGGCGCCAGGCCTCCCACCCGCTTCCTAGAACTCGAGACACCCCGAGCCAGAAGCACCGGCGAGCCAGGACCCCCCCACACTCGGTTAACCCCTGACCCTCTCAGAGCCCAGGCCTGCGGCTGTGTTTTCTACAGTTCATCCAGCGACACGGGACAGGGCAACAGAAAGCATCCCTTCCCCTGACAGTGGACGGGGCTCCAGGAAGCTGGGCCACAGGAGCAAACGTCCAGCCCAGGCCCAGGCCTGCTGTCTGACTCTAGGCCGTGACTTCAGGGGGTCCCAGGGGCCCCACAGGCCGCAGTGCCAGGAGATGAAGGGGGCGCTCACCTCCCACCAGGCTCCCCGTCAACAGGTTCTCCACCCGGGGCTCCCCTGCTCCTGGGGACTTTGCCACGACTTAGGGTTCTTGGTTCTGAGCCCGCCACGGGGTGCTGGGGAGAAGCAGAGGGCCCCATGGGCCATGTCCACGCAGAGGTTCCCACGGGGGGCCGTTTATTACTCAGAAGCCACGGGGGTTGGGTGTCAGGCTGGGGGCGGGCCCCAGTGGGGGGCAGGCGCCTTGGAGTCTCTGCGGCTTCCAGACCCTTCTCTAAGGTTCTTGGTTAAGGGAAGGCCGAGGGTGAGTGGGGGGTATCACTGGGCATCACTTAGAGGAAATGGGTCCATAACACCCACTAGTTGTGGGAGCAGCACCGCGGGCGGCAGACGTGGGCACATGGCCATTCGGCGGTGCCTTCTCGCTTTGCCTACGTGCCGGGGGGGTCTGTGTGGCTTGTCCTGGCACCAGACATCCCGTGATACCCGGGCAGCTCCAGACCCTCCCCCAGCCGGCCACGTCTCCTGGGAAGGGCTGGTGGGAGGACAGAGACCGGCTGAGCGATGGCCCGGACGGCGGAAGTGGGCTGTGACCCTGCCCGGCCACCCCACCCACCGCAGCCTCTGATCTGGGCAGGGGGCCCTGCCAAGGCTCTGTGGCTCTGCTGACCTCCTGAACTTGGACCGCAGAGTCCCAGGCTCTGCCACGACCACACCAGCCCCCACCGTGTTGCTGGGCCTCCTGGAATGTCAGCTAAGGCCGCTGGCAGAGACGGGGGTGAGGGGCGGCCAGGGGCTCTGTGGTGGGCTGGACAGGGTAGAGTGTGCCCTGGTGCCTCTCCCAGAGCCTGAGCTCAGGGACAGCTGAGGAGCAGCCCCTCACCCCCTCCACGGAGGCCGGGCAGCAGCGGAGTGGGTGCTCCTGTGAGCGATGGGGGTTCAGAAGCTGGTTTCCTTATGGTGTTCTCTGGCTGTGTGGGCCTGAGCAAATGGCTCAGCCTCTCTGAGCCCTACTCTGGGTCACCGTGAAATGAGACAGTACTTGTTCCTAGGGGGCGTGAGGGCTGAGAGAGCCTGGGGAGGGGAGAGAAAGGGATGAGAGAGGAGGATGCTGAGCTCCATGCTGCCCCTCTTAGATTCCCAGGAAACAGACGCTGTCCCCACCAGCACGGTGACCCAGGCCAGCAGGGCTCCACTTGGCGGGAATGCTGTGCCACCCAGGCAGGCTTGAGGCCAGCGCTGCCGGGCTGTGGGGGGCTTGGGGGCCTGGCCAGGAGCTCGGTCCTTTCCATAAACCATGTTTGCCGCCTCCCAGATTCCAGGCCCCTGTGGGTGTAAGTGCCCCTGGGATTTCGGGGGAGGAAGAGAGAGGAGGATCCGGGACTGGGGAGGTGCCCTGAGACCCCAAAGACAGACCAGCCGTTGTGTGAGCGCTGCTGCTGTTTTGTGAACAAGCGTGTGCCGGGGGGGGGGGGGGAGCGGAGGCAGCGGGTCACACGGGATGGCAGCTGGCGTCTCCTTCCGTCACCCCAGAACACCTCCCTCACCCATCCCTCTGAAACCACCAGACCACCCCGTCCCATGCCCGCTCTCCGTGGACTGCGAGGCCCCAGGCCGCGGTTGGGGGTGAGCTCCAGGCATTGAGGGGGCGAAGGGCAGCCAGGGAGCATGGCCGCCCTCGAAGGTGCCCTGGATACTACCCCTGTCCACCTTAGCTAGAAGGGAGCACCCCCTCCAGGAGGGCCCAGCGCCTGGAGAGCCTGGGTGGGGCCAGAGAGCTTCCAGGGTCATCCCCAGAGCGTGGAGGGCTGGTGTCCAAGAGGGATGTCCCCTCTGCGTGCCCCCAGCTGGCCTGTCCTGCCTGGGGCGGGGGGGGGGGGGGGGGCATGACCAGGCTTGGAGGGTACCTTCTCCAGCAGCCAAAGCCAGCCGGTGCCAGCATGTGACCAAGCCCCCCAGCCCCGCCCCACGTGCTGCCATCTTACCAAGTCCAGCCAGACTCTGCGCCCCTGGCCAGAGCCCCCCTGGCGGGCCGGCGACAATGCCCAAGCCCACACTCAGACCAGCCAGCACCCCACCAAGACCCTGGGGTAGAGACCACATATTTAAACCTGGGCCTTCCCAGGAAATTCAGGACGTGTCTGTGCTACCAGCCCTGCCCCTGGCCCGTGGGATGGGTGCCTTATTTGGGCCTCAGTTTCCCCATCTGAACTGTGGAGGTGGGGCCATGCTCCCCAGAGGCCCCAGTTCTGAACCAAAGCCTGACCCAGGGAAGGGCCTGGGGGTGTGTCGACACCCCCTGGGGAGGGCGGGGTGAGCACGGCTGCCACGTGCTCCCCATCTTCCCAGGGCCCCCTGGGCATGTGGAGAAGGGGGGAGCACCTCCAGGGCCCTGAGGATCCCAGGGTGCTGGGGAGGACGGCGTGGGCTCAGCCCCCCATGTCACGGTCCCACCTCAGCCCCTCGGGCCCAGCAAACCCCCCGGCGCTGGGCCCGTCTGCACAGTGAGGTCAGGTAGGTTTTCGGGCACTACTGACATCCTGGAAATGGGCTGCACATTTGTCCCCATCGAGCAGCCTGGAGATGCCCCTTCCCACCTGCCTGTGGGCCTCCATCAGCACCTGCTTCCTGGGGCACTGGGTGGGCCCCACAGCCCCCCTTAGGCGCCCCCTTGCCTGCTAAGCTTTGGGGAAGGGGAGGGGCGCTCCCACCCCGTTAGCCACACTTGCTCACACAAAGCGTCCTTGGGAACCTCCCCCATCAGCTGCCTTGTTCACCACTGAGTCTCTCTGCCCCCAGCGCCCCAGGCTCCCTGCTCCCCGGGGCCTGGGGCCTGGCCCTCCCTCGGGCCCAGCCGCTCTGGGAGGAGGTGGGGCCGCAGCCTCGCTTCCCCCTGGCCAGTCAGGGAACATTCGCCAGGTCCCAGGGCTGCCAGGCGAGCAGAGGAGACACACGCAGGGCTTTGGGGGCTCCAGGCTTGGTGTGTGGCAGCTGGGGGCTCCCAGGCCCGCGCGCTCGGGGCTCTGATGGGGGCCCAGGTGGTGGCTCGCGGACTCTCCGGGAGCCTGGGCTCGCTGCGTGATTGACAGCTGCTCGTGCCTTTGTTGCAGAGCCTGGACCCGTCCCTGGGGGTCCCCAGCGCCCTGTACCCCTGGCTCCGGGCCCCTGCGTCAGGCCGCGTGCGGAGGGCCTGGGTCATCCCCCCCATCAGTGTGTCCGAGAACCACAAGCGTCTCCCGTACCCCCTGGTGCAGGTGAGGGGGCCCCTGGGCTCCCCGGGGGCAGAGCAGGCGCTGGGCTGTCCCGGGAGGGTCTCTGAGGGCCTGTGGTTTAGGACGGCAAACCCTTGGGGTCAGAGGCTGAGCTGCTGGGGGCGGGGCCGAGGCCGGGAAGAGGCAGGGACCCTGTTCCGGGGCCCCTCCCCCAGCCTGGCTCCTTCCCCGGCAGATCAAGTCGGACAAGCAGCCGCTGGGCAGCGTCCTCTACAGCATCCAGGGCCCCGGCGTGGACGAGGAGCCGCAGGGCGTGTTCTCCATCGACAAGTTCACGGGGAAGGTGTTCCTGAATGCCATGCTGGATCGGGAGCAGACGGACCGCTTCAGGGTGGGGCCCGCTGCGGGGGGCTGGCGGGAGGGGCACCCCTGGGGTCCCAGGGTTGGGACGTTAGGCCCCATGCCCTTCATTGGTAGGTGCGGACAGGGATTTGGGGCGAGGAGCTGCAGCCCAAAGATGGTGTCGATTGTATGCCCATTTAACAGATGGGTATGAGCAAACTGAGGTCCCTGGAGGTGGAGCTTGGTCCTGCCCAGGGAACAGGACTGGGCAGCCCCAGCAGAGCACTCTGCTGTCCGCCTCCCAGGAAAGCACCACTGGGCCCCGGGGCAGTGTTCACACCTCACCCCAGCTTTGCCCCCGCCGGCCGTGTTTGGTGGGGGCGGGGCGTTGTGCGGAAGCGCGCAGCGTGGCACATCCCAGTGGCAGCTGTCCTTGATTCTCCAGGGAGGGTAGCACGGGACCCACCCCTTGGAGGGCATGGGATTGTGAGGTTTGAGAGAGAGGCTGGTGGGGAGGGCGCCGGAGAAGGAAGGGGCTGTGGAGGGGAGCCTGACCCCCTCCAGTCCTGTGTCCCCCCAGCCTGGCCTCTCCAAAGTGTTGCCCTGGGGGCGGGGGCTTCTGACTTTGCTTTTTCTGTGCCCTGAACCTTCTTCCTCCAGACTTGGAGGACAAGTTCTCAGTCCCCTTACACCAGAGACCATGATCCTACTTGGAAATGAGAGCGCACTCGCTCTCCTAAAGGGGGGAAGTGGCTTAATTTTCATTTCACGGGTTTATTATGCTCCAAGAGGAGCCTTAGCAGAAGGGAGGGAGCGGGAGCGCTAGTGAGACTGTGCCGTCAATCTCACGAAACATAGCTGTGAGCTTCCCGGCAGCCAAGGCGAGAGGGGCAGCAAGGCGGCCGCCCTGCCGTGTGTGGGTAAGCCAGGCTGGTCTTCAGGGAGGTCTCACCTGCCGCGCACTCGCCCCGGCCCGTGCCCTTTCTCCCCTGTCCAAACTGGTGTTCCCCCCAGCGGGACATTGAGTCTGCACGTCTGTCCCTTTGCACGGCCGGGTGGGAGCCCGGCAGCAGCCCTGGCTCTCTGCTCGCTAGCTGAGGGCCTTTGCTCTGGACCTGGGCGGAGCCACCCTGGAGGAGCCCACGGACCTGGAGATCGTGGTTGTGGACCAGAACGACAACAGGCCCGTCTTCAGGCAGGAGGCGTTCCGTGGGCGGGTGCCGGAAGGCGCAGCGCCAGGTGAGGCGGGGGGTGGGGTGGGGTGGGGTGGGGGGGTGGGGGGGGTGGCTCTGAGTCCCTCTGAGCCTACAAATAAGCAAAGAGCCTCCCCCTCGGCTCAGGGCAGGTCCTCCCCTCCCCCTGCAGCCACCACCGTGGCCTGGGTCTCTAGTTCTCCTCGCCCCAGACGGATGCAGACCTTGACAGAGCTTTGGGGTGCCCTCCCAGGCGTCCTCCTGCCCCAGGCTTTCCTGTGAGCCCCCGGCCGGCTCAGCTCCACCAAAGCTGAGGCCCCCACACGTCCACCCTCGCAGCCGGATGGCTCGTCCCCCGTCGCCGGAGTCACTCCGAATCAGTATGACTCTCCGCTTGTTTGCATCACTAGGTCGGGACTGCGGTCCCTCCTCCACCTCGGAAGCACCAGAGCCTTCCCGTCCTCCATCTGCACTAGTTCCTGGGCCGTGAGGTTTTCAGGACCCTGACGCTCCTTTTCATTTTCCAAAAAAATTGTTACTATGCTAAAGTACACACAAATGTTATCATCGTAACCATTTTTAAAGGGACGGTTCAGTGGTTAAATACATTCATAATGTGGGGCGCCAGGAGGGCCTCCGTCGGTTAAACCTCCGGCTCAGGTCATGATCTCGGGGTTCGTGGGTTCAGGCCCCGCGTCGGGCTCTGTGCTGACGGCTGGGAGCCTGGGGCTGCTCCGGATTCTGTGTCTCCCCGCGCGCACTCTTGGTCTCTCTTGCTCAAAAATAAACATTTAAAAACATACATTCATAACGTTGTGCCGCTGCCCCCACCACCCGT
The DNA here is from genome assembly GCA_004023845.1 of Helogale parvula. Taxonomy (NCBI): domain Eukaryota; kingdom Metazoa; phylum Chordata; class Mammalia; order Carnivora; family Herpestidae; genus Helogale; species Helogale parvula. The sequence goes on from PJEM01009179.1 coordinate 60,592, forward strand.
CCCCAGCCCCTGGCTCCCACGACTTTCCACGTCTGCAAATCTGTCTACTCCGGGGACGGCACAGAGTGGAATCCTCTCGTATTTGTCCTTCTGTGACGGCTTATTTCGCTGAGCGTGCGCGTCCCCCAGGCCCCCCCCCCCCCCCCGGGCTGCGGCCGCAGTCAGGACGGCCTTCCCTTGTGAAGCGGGGTGAGGCGCCATTCCGCGGCTGCACCGCCACCTGCTTGGCGCGCCCGGCTGCCGGGGGTGTGGCTGTGAACACAGGCCTGCACACAGGTCTTCACGCTCCCACTTTCCTTCTTGGGGGACACGCCCGGAAGTGGGGTCAGTTGTTGGGCTGCCGTGCTGTCTTCCACGGCGGCTGCAGCGTTTCACACGCCCCCAGCCGCGCACGGGGGCCCGGGTTCGCCCACCCTCGCCAACACTCGTTTTCTGGTTTTCCGTGGTAACCGTCCGAGTGTGTGTGAAGCGGTATCTCGTGGTTTGGGTTTGCGTTTCCATGGCGGCGGCTGATGCCGGCCCCTTTCTGTGTGCTCTGTGGCCATTTGTGTATTTCATTTGGAGACATGCGTGTCCAGGTCCTTCGCCCACTTTCGCACGGGGTTGTGTTTTGTTGCCGAGTCTTAGGGGCTCTCTGTCTCTCAGGCGGACCTAACGTACGTGGTTTGCAAACACCCCTCCCGTTCCGTGGACGCCGCCTTTTTACCCTGGTGGTTGTATCTTTTGACGCACAGCATTTACCTGCATTCCCGAAGTCCGGTGTGGGCCTTTTCCCTCTTGCTGCCGGTGCCTTTGGTGTCGTATCCGGAAACCGTAACAAATCCAGGGTCCTGAGACGTCTGCCTCTGTTTTCTGCCAGCTTTTATAGTTTTAGGCCTTGCGTGTGGGTCTTTGACCTATTCGAGTGGATTTCTGCTCTGTGGTGTGAGGTGAGGGCCACCTTCCTGCTCCGGCCTGGGGACGTGCAGGTTCCCAGCGCCGTTTGTTGAGAGGACTGTCCTCTTCCCCCTTGAGCGGCCTTGGCACCCTTGCCGAGGGTCCTCTCACCCCCTGTGTGACGGCGTGTTCCTGGACTTCCTGTCCCACTGGCCTGTGTGTCCGTGGCCACACCACACCGCTTTGACCCCCGTAGCTTTGGAGGAGTTCTGAAGTCAGGCAGGGTGAGCCCTCCAGCTTTGTTCTTGGCTGTTTGGGTTTCCTTGAGATGCTGTATGAATTTTAGAACGGTTTTTCTATGTATGCAAAAAAAAAAAGTCCTCAGGATATTGGTAGAGATAGTGTAGAATCTGTGGGTCACTTCGGGCGGTACTGACATTTAACAGTGTTGTCTTGCGATCCACGAACACGGGACGTGTTTCCACTTCCTTGTGTTTGGTTTCTTTCCGCCGTGTCTGTAGTTTTCACTGCGTGGGTGTGCCGCCTCGCTAGGCACTCCCTCACACGGACATCCTGAGGCACTCACAAAGTCGTTTTGAGGAACGTGGGTTTGTGTGGTTGGATTGAGGATCTGCACTCTGGTGACGCCTCGGTGCAGCCGCTCAGGAGACACGCACGTCCCGTTCCTGGAGATGCTGATTTCGATTTGCCTTGTTTAGGGGAGTCTTCCAGCTTTTCCACTGTGACTTTTTTTAAGTTTATTATTTTGAGAGAGAGAGAGAGAGAGAGAGCAGGGGAGGAGCAGCGAGTGAGGGAGAGAGAATCCCAAGCAGGTTCTGTACTATCGGTGCAGAGCCCGATGCGGGGCTCAAACTCGTGATCCGTGAGATCATGACATGAGCTGAAATCAAGTCAGACGCTTAATCGACTGAGCCACCCAGACGCCCCCACTGTGATTTGTACATTTTCCCCCTTGTAACTAATGGCGCCTTGGGGGACATCCTCTGAGACCAGTTCCCGGTTACCCCTTACGTCTCCACCAGTGTGAGCATTCGCTCAGGGTCCTCGTCTGGGTCTGTGCTTGGTTCAGGCGCTGGGCCGTGGTTTCCAAGTCTCTTCTCCGTCCGGCAGGGGGCTGTCTGCCCTGCGCAGGAGTGTGTGCGTGTGCGACGTTTGTTCATGTTACTCTGGACTTTCGAGTCTGATTCCTTCAGTGGGTTGTGATTCGTTATGCCCGTCATTTGATGCCCAAATTGTCCACATTTGGCCAACAGGGGGCTCATCACGTTGGCTCCTGTCAGGCCCCGGCAGCAGACAGAGCTGGGAGACACGCTTCTGTGTGCGGACAGGAGTGTGCGTGCTGTGTGCGCCCGTGCTGCTCATCCTGTGTTTGCACGTCTCTCTACCTCCGCAGGCCGGGGGCTCCTGCCGGTTCGGAGCTGGCCCCGGGTTTCCCAGCGGCTCCTCGGCATCTGACCCTGGGCTCACGGCCGCGGCCCGACGGTCTCTGTCTCCGGGGGACGCGTGTATCAGACGCTCCCGCTTCCCCCTCCAGCACAAGGCAGACGGCTTGAATGTTGCCGTTCTTACAGGCCGAATGGGGACCTGGCACGGTGGGCCGCGGGGTCACGTGCGTCGTCCCAGCCCGTCCCCGTCCTTACAGGCACCTACGTGACCAGGGCCGAGGCCACGGACGCCGACGACCCGGAGACAGACAACGCGGCGCTGCGGTACTCCATCCTGGAGCAGGGCGGCCCCCAGCTCTTCAGCATCGACGAGCACACGGGGGACATACGCACCGTGCAAGTGGGTCTGGACCGCGAGGTGAGGCGCCGCGCAGGCCGGAGGCCGGGCCGCCGTCTTCTCGCCGCCCGAGGCGGGCCGCGGCCGCTCATTTCAAGCTGGGCCCCTGGGCCAGCCTCGCCCACCCCAAGTGCCGCCCCCCGACCCAGCAGAGGGGAGCCCCCACTTGCTCACAGTGGCTCTGGACGCAGACGCAGCTTGGGACTGTGGCTGGTCGCAGTGCCCGGCCCAGACGAGCCCCCATGTGTTTTCTGCTGAAAGGTTGCCGTGCCCTCTTGCCTGCAGAGCCCGCAGACTGCCGGCGTGGGGGCGGGGCCGCCACGTGGCCCCGCCGTGGCCACTCATGCTCTGCAGTAACAGTCACTCTCTGTCCTTGCACACGCGTCCTCATCGGGACGCCTGCTGCCCCTCACAGCCAGGCTTCTGTGCGGCTTCGGCACTTCCAGGAAGCCCTCCGTGATTCCCCCACGACTATCTACACAGCTCTGTCTGGTCACTTGCTGCATCAGGTGGTTGTCTTCGGTCTCTCTGCCACTGGATGTGGCCCCTCAGCGCAGGGACCCAGCTTGCTGGCTCAGCACCCAGCGTGCTGTGGGTGCTCTGTCAATGCTCACCCACCTACCTGGGTCACTGGCCTCCTGGCCGCTCACCGGCTGGGCAGGGCTGTCGTCAGACCCCGGAGCCTGGGAGCAGGGCTGGGTAGGGGGCCCCTGATGGGCACAGCACAGAGCTCTCCTGGGGGGTGAGCCCGGGGGTGTCTGCCCCAGGCCGTACCCACCCAGCCTGCCCTGCGGTGCCCGCTGGGACCCCTGACTGCGCGTTGCTCTGCCCCCAGGTGGTCGCCGTGTACAACCTGACCCTGCAGGTGGCGGACATGTCTGGAGATGGGCTCACGGCCACGGCCTCGGCCATCATCACCCTCGAGGACGTCAATGACAACGCCCCGGGGTTCACCAGGGACGAGGTACTGCCCCCATCCACGCCCACGCTGGGGGCCGTCCTCCCTCCCCGGGCTCCTGACAGAGAGCCAAGGGACTTGTGTAAGGACAGGTGCAGAAACCAGGTTAGAGGAGTGGCCCGGGTGCTCGCAGGCCCCGGGAAGCTGGCGGAGGCCCTGGGGGGGTGCCCCGGACACCCCTCGGTGGCCCTTGGGCAGCAGGAAGGAGCCTTGCCACCGTACGTGGGATGTGGGATGGAGCGGCCAGTCCTGGCCTCCAGGACAAGGCAGCTCCCACGGTGCCCGGCACGCAGCAGAGCCCACGGACAGGGGCTCCCGGGGCCCCCCCGGGGGAAGGTGGGCAGCGGGGTCAGCAGGGGCACGGGGGGCAGGCGCCCCCGTGGTATTGAGGCCGGGCTCCTGCAGTTCTTCATGGAGGCCATGGAGGCTGTCAGCGGGGTGGACGTGGGGCGGCTGCAGGTGGAGGACAGGGACCTGCCGGGCTCCCCCAACTGGGCAGCCACATTCACCATCCTGGAGGGTGACCCCCGTGGACACTTCGCCATCCGCACGGACCCCAAGACCAACGAGGGTGTGCTGTCCGTGGTGAAGGTGAGGGGGCCACGCAGGTTTCCCAGCGGGGGTCTGGCTGCTGGCCCCACGCTCAGGGGGACCCCATCTGGGGCAGAGCAGAATGCTAGGGGACCCGGGAATGCTGGGGCTCTGGCTCAGGCCACAGTGACCCCAGGGCACCGGGGCAGAAGGAGGGTCCCCACGGCCCGAGGATTGTCGCTGGGCTTCTGCCTCCACGGGTGGGTGGTAGCGCGTAGACCCGTGCCCGGGGGAAATGGCGGGAGGTATGCGCATGCCCAGGTGCAGAGCAGGCACACTGGAGCGCCCCTGCAGGAAGTGGGGTTCGCGGGGCTGGCCCGCAAGCTGGACGCTCAGGACCTGAATCTTTCCTCCTGAGGAGAGTCTCAGTTTTGTTGTTGAGACTTCGAGCCCCGGACAAGACCCGCTCGGGTCACTGGGACACTGGGACAATGTCGATTTAAAGTCAGCAGCTTGTGGAGGGCAAGCCGACCCCAGTCCCGGCCCCCCGCAAGGCCGCCGAGCGTGGCCTGAATCCGTGGGGAGGACCACCTGACCAAGTGACGCACGAAGCCAGTCACATGACACCTCACGAACTCATTCTGAGTGGCGAGCGGCTGTCATTTTTACATTATCCTTTGCAGCTTTTGGTCCTGAATACTTTTTATTTTTGCAGGGCTACAGAGGGGAAGGGAGGGTCGGGCTCTGAGGAGAGGCCGGAGGGGCGGCGGTCCCTCCTTGGGGCCCTTGCCCTGCACGCATCTGCCTCCGGGCACCTCGGCTGTGAGGGGTCCCGGGGTCCAGAGCGACCACCCGCTCTGCCCCCCCCCCCCCAGCCCCTGGACTATGAGAGCCGCGAGCGGTACGAGCTGAGAGTGGCAGTGCAGAACGAGGCGCCCCTGCAGCCGGCCGCCCCCCGGCCCGAGCGGGGCCAGGCCAGGGTCATCGTGCAGGTGTGGGACGCCAACGAGGCGCCTGTGTTCCGGGAGAACCCGCTGCGGGCCAGCCTGCCGGAGGGGGCACCGCCGGGGACGCCCGTGGCCACCTTCTCCGCACATGACCCTGACACGCAGCAGCTGCAGAGGCTCAGGTGGGGGCCGCAGGGGTGAGGCAGAGGGAGCCGATGGCCTCCTTTGTCCACTGCCCAGCCAGGGCCAGGAGCACGGCTGAGGGGGGAGGGCACACCCGTCTGTGCACGTCCCCGAGGGTCCTTGGGCCTCAAGCCCTGTGCATGTCACTGTGAGCTTGTCCCGTGAGGCAGGGCCCAGCCCTGTCCGTTCCGGGGAGCTGGTATGTGGGGGCCAGCCGTTCGGGTCTGGATTTCACCCCCAGCCCGGGCCTTGTGGATCTGTCTCCATGGCGCCCACACGCGGAAGCCTGGCCGTGGCACTCAGTGGCCGTGGGGCCCTGGCTCTGGGCCTCACCATCCTTCTCTGAGCCTCGGTTTCCTCATCTGTCAGTTGGGACAGAAACCGCCAGCTCAGGGCAGTTGGGGGACTGGCTTCAGAGGGGCACGTGTGGAACATGTATATGCAGTATGTGTGCCTGTGGGGGGACGTGTGTGAGTGGTGTGTGTACACGTGTGTACATATGATCACACCCCTAGGGCGTCCTGTGTAAGCCCAGGGCCACTCTCTCCCCTCCTCGGCCAACAGCTACTCGAAGGACTATGACCCAGATGACTGGCTGCAGGTGGACAGAGCCACGGGCCAGGTCCAGACCCAGCGGGTGCTCAGCCCAGCCTCGCCCTTCCTCAAGGACGGCTGGTACCGGGCCATCGTCCTGGCCTACGATGACGGTGAGTGCCAAGCTGCGCCTGGGCCCGGGCTGCTCGCCCAGGCTGGCCGTCCAGGCTGGCCGTCCCGCCACTGCCCCGGGGCTGAGGGCTGTGCACCCCACGGAGCTGGCCTTTCGGGCGGCCGGTCCGGCCCAGCAGGGCCAGGAGCCCACCAGGCCTCTCCTGCCTACAGCCTCCCCACCCAGTACGGCCACCGGGACCCTGTCCATTGAGATCCTGGAGGTCAATGACCACGCCCCTGAGCTGTCCCCGCCGTCTGGCAGCGTGTGCAGCAAGCCGGATCAGGGTTCTGGCCTTCTCCTGGGGGCTACGGATGCAGACCTGCCCCCCCACGGGGCTCCCTTCCACTTTCAGCTGAGTCCCCGTGTCCCAGAGCTGACCCGGAACTGGAGCGTCACCCAGGTTAACGGTGAGTTCTCCCAAGCGGTCCCGAGGGTGCACAGCTGAGCCCTGAGGGGCGCTCAGTGCCGTGTCCTGGTTCCGCCGCATCCTCACGCCGGCAGGAGCTCATGCCCAGTGGGAGGATGGGGAAACTGAGGCCCCAGATCTTGGGATCCCTACCCACCGGGCTGCTTCTTCCAGCAGCAAGGGGCACGGAGGGGCCCGCGGCGGGGGGACGGCGGGGTTGGGGCGTGTTTGGCTGTAGGCCCTGCTGACCGTGGGCACCCTCTGCAGTAAGCCACGCGCGCCTGCGGCTTCGGCACCAGGTCCAGGAGGGTCTACACCGACTCAGCCTGCTGCTCCGGGACTCCGGGCAGCCGCCCCAGCAGCGGGAGCAGCCCCTGAACGTGACGGTGTGTCGCTGCGGCCCGGATGGCGCCTGCCTGCCAGGGGCCGCTGCCCAGCGGGCAGGGGGCATAGGCGTCACCCTGGGCGCCCTGGTCATCGTGCTGGCCAGCATCACCCTGCTGCTCTGTGAGCGCCCCGCCCCCACCCCCTGCTGCCCTCAGACCCTGCCCCGCCCCCTGCTGCCCTCAGACCCCGCCCCTCGCGGGCCCTGCTGCACCCCATCCCATGCCCCACGCCTCCAGACCCAGCTTGATGGCCGGGCACCCATCACCTCCTATCTGTCCCCCCTGCCCAGTGCTCGCCCTGCCGGTCGCCCTCATCACGCGGTCCCGGCGGCAGTCACGGGACAAGGGGTTTCTGCACGGGCTGCAGGACGACCTTCGGGACAACATCCTCAACTATGACGAGCAGGGGGGCGGGGAGGAGGACCAGGTGAGCGGAGGCCGTTTGGGGAGGCGATGGTTTAGAAATGCCTAGCGCGGGGAAGGGTCCCTAAGGAGCCTAGGCCGTGCCCCCCAGCACCCTGCCTTCAGGAGGACGGAGTGGCGCCCCCCGCTGATCCTGGCAGCCCTCTCCCCTCACTCCACCAGGGTGCCTGGGACGGAAAACCCCACCCCGTGATCGGGCTGAATTCTGCCTACTTTGTCCCCAGGACACCTACGACATCAACCAGTTGCGCCGCCCGACAGAGCTGGTGGCCGCGCGGGCGCCCCTGGGACGGCCGCCCCTGCGTCGCGATGCCCCCTTCGGCCGCGTGCGCCCCCAGCCACCCCGTATGCTGCCCGCCAGCCCCAGTGACATCGCCGATTTCATCAATGACGTAGGTGTCCCCGGAGGTGGGCAGGCAGGGGCGAGGGCACGGAGACACACGGGCTCCTGCACACGCACCACGTGTGGAGAGTGGGTCCGTCCCCGGGGACCACAGGCACAAGTCCCCTGGCTGGGAAGCTGTGCCCCGACCCCCCACCGCCCCGACTGAGAAAAGTGCGGGTGCCCCACCGCTGCGGGTGCAGCCTCAGCGGGTGCTGGCTCCACGGTTTACGTGGGCACAGCGTCAGCGTGGGGGCAGGGCCACGTCCCGGTTAGGGGCGTGTGTGGCCCTTTGGGTGAGACACAGAGGCAGAACAGGGGGTCTCGGGTGGCGTGTTAGGAAGCCTCGGGTGTCCCGGCCCTGAGGAAGGAGAGCCCCCGGGTGAGTTTCTCTTCAGATCCACATCCTAGGGCGGGGCTCCCAAAGGTGCCCGAGCTCCGGGCTCTGCCCCTCACCCTCCTCTTCCCGCGGGGCTGGGGGTCCCTCCTTGGTGGCTCCGGCTGAGCTCCCTGAGCTGTGTTAGCAGGGATCCGGAGCCTCCTGCGGCCTCTCCGCAGGGCTTGGAGGTGGCAGACAGTGACCCCAGTGTCCCCCCCTACGACACCGCTCTCATCTACGACTACGAGGGGGACGGTTCTGCGGCAGGGACGCTGAGCTCCATCCTGTCCAGCCTGGGCGACGAGGACCAGGATTACAGCTGCCTCCGGGACTGGGGCCCGCGCTTCGCCCGGCTGGCCGACCTGTACGGGCCCCCCTGAGGCCGGAGAAGGGCCAGGGGAAGGGGTGGGGGATGCGGGCCCGCGTCCACCCTGCTGAGGGTACAGCCACCAGACACGGAGGGCAGACGTCTTTGCCTGAGGCCCAGCTGACCTCTGCAGAGGCAGCCAGGGGGCACAGGGCCCTGTCCCCGAGGCCCCTAGGCAAGCCCACTTCTCCCAGGGAGGACACAGACCAGGGGACTCAGAGCCCGGGGCCGGCAAGCCTGGCATCAGTCACCACCCCCCCCCAGCAGCCCCGACCCCAGCTGTGTGGAAGGAGGGGCCCCCCCCCGAATTAAACACCTGCCCTTCTCTCCAGTGCGGGTCACACAGTCGGGGCTGTGGTAGCGGCTGCCCCCTCCCCGGGGGTGGAGGGGGGTAGAAGGAGGGTAGAAGGGGGGTAGTGAGCCACCTGGGGCGCGCGGCCTGACAGAAGAAGCGAGGACGCCAGGTTCCACGGACGCCTTTATCCTCCGCGCGTGGCGGGGGTGGCTCAGCTATCCCGCCCGGGGCAGGGACCCGTGCGGAGGGCCGGGGACCCGCCCAGGCGGTCGGCGTCCCGCAGCGAGGTGGGCAGGCGGCGGCCGCGGCTCTCGGGCAACAGCAGGACACACAGCAGGCCGAGCACCGCGAAGGCCGAGAAGAGCACGCGGTGCAGGAAGAAGCCGCGGTGCGCGCGCGCGTCGGCCAGGGGGGCGGCCGCCTGGCCCAGGAAGCCAGCGCCCAGCACCAGGCCCAGCCCGGCGCCCCTGCAGGAGAGCGTGGCGGGGCGGGGGACGCAAAAGTCTTTGTGGAAAAGCTTCTCAATCAGAAAATTTTCAATCAGAAAATCTGAAACCGGCTTTCCCCCACGGGGATTCTGCCCTCCCTGCCCCCAAGCCCCCAGCCCCCTTCCTCCACGCCCGTCTGTGACCAGTGTCTCCCGCGCCCCCCACCCAGGGCGGATGGGAAGGGCAGGGTGTGGCGAGGCCGTCCCCAGCTCACCTGACCACGGTGGGCAGCACCTCCGCCGCAAGGAGGGTGCTCAGGGCAGACACGGCGTGAGAGGCCAGGAGGCCCAGGGCGGCCAGGGGCAGCACGGCCCAGCCCGGCAGGTCTGGGGGAGGAGGAAGAGGTTCCCGAGGGGCCTGCCTCCCTGCCTTTCACACCGATCAGGCGCCGCAGGCCCCGCTGTGAACCAGACCCCTACGTTGAGCCCCTGGACACAGGCTTCTTCGGGCCTCAGTTTCTCTGCATACACAGTGGGAGGACGTGTGGGGTAAAAAACACAGCTTCATCCCAACGCCCTGTATCCTGTGTGCCTTGTGGCCCTAGGAGGGGGCCGACCCCAGTACCCCACATCAGTCAGACCCTCCGCCAAACAAGGACCGGCGGCCTGCAGGGCCCCACACTCACACTGGGTCCCGGCCAGGAGCAGCAGCGATGCCAGGCCCATCACCAGGGTGCCCAGCAGCAGGACTGGGCGTCGCCCCCAGCGGTCCCCCGTCAGCAGCAGGAGCACAGTGGCCGCTGCCTCCAGGCCCACGGCCAGGAAGTAGGGCCAGTAGAAGGCGGGCTCGCTCGGGGCCAGGCTGCGGAGGAAGCCGGCTCTGATGCCTCCGCTGCTCAGCCTGGGAGAGAGGGCGAACGGAGCTGGGGCCCAGCCAGGGTGGGGTCTCGGCGCCCAGAGACCCGCGCCCCGCCCTCGTGGAAGGCTCACCCCCCAGCCCACCCGCACCCTCCCCTCCTCACGAACTGAAGCCCAGGATGACTCCATTCCTCCAGGCGATGCGGGTGTGCCGGAGCTCCAGGACGCAGTGGTACTGGGGCTGGGGGCTCCGTGCACCCAGCATGTCCAGCTCTGTGGCTCCGGGGACACGAGGGAGCACGTATGAGGGGATGACCCTTCCCCGGCACCCAGGACTCCCATCTCCTGGCTGGTGCATCACCTGTAACCAGGGAGGTCTCCTCCTCCGAGCTGTCCTCCGGGTCCACACCCCCAGCTTCTGCAAAGTGCCGCAGGATCTTCCGGGCTCGGGCTGGCTGTCCCGTGGCCAGCAGCCAGGAGGGAGACTCGGGGAACAGGGCGGGGAACCTGCAAGGGGGGGTGAGGATGCCCCCAGGTCCTCTCCGCAAGGATGGCAGAGGCTAATGGCCCCTCTCTGGGTCCAGGGAACAGGGCATGCCATGGCTTTCTGGGTGCCTAACCCACACCCACAGGCCTGGTGCTGCACAAAGGTATGGAGAGAACCGACGCGTGGCCTCTAGCGCTGTGGCTGAACCTACCACCAAACTTACCCCCAAAAGAGCAGCAGAAGGCCCGTTGCCAGGGCACTGAGCCCCTGCAGAAGGCGCCAGTCCTGCGCCAGCAGCGCCAGGCCAGGCAGCAGCAGGGTGCCCAGCACTGAGAAGAGGCCGGCTCCCACGGAGAACGCCAGGCGGTGAGGGGGGTCACACAGCTCCAGGCCTGAGCACACGCGGGGGCCTTAGACTCTTTCCAGGGCCGTGGGCACCGGTCACTGACCTAGGACTCCTCCAGCACCTGGACCCTCCCACCGGGAACAGACCTGCCAGAACAGAGTGCCCCTCCCCCCTTCACAAGGGCCCTCGACAGGAGTGCCAGGGAGGCCTCCCATGCCACCTGACTTAGCCCTGCAGCAGAGGGTGAGGCCTGGCCTGGGGGGCGCTCCCCTGGGCCCCCCACGGTACTCACGAGCCACATAGAGGGCAAGGGAAAATCCTGCCAAGGCCCCCCCGTGAAGCAGCCTCAAAACCAGCAGGGCGGAAAAGCTGGCCGCCAGGGCCTCGCCGGCCCCCAGGCCTGCGGCCAGCACCAGGGAGGCCACGAACACAGCCCGACGTCCAAACCTGGGGGCAGCCAGGGAACCGTGGGTGTGGGTCAGGACGGCTGGGCATCCAGCTGGGCCCTGAGGGCCTGGAAGGTAGGGCTGCTCGGAGAGGAGGAAGGGGCAGCGCCTCACCAGTCACAGCCCGCACCCAGGAGGACACAGCCCAGCAGCCAGCCCAGGAGGTGGCTCATCTGCTCCAGGGGCACCTTCCAGCCGTCCTCACACACCAGGTTCCACTGCAGGGAGCACCGAGCACCTGTGGGCTGGCCGGCACCCCCCCCCCCTTTGCTGGGGTTCCCAGAGGGCCAGGCTGCAGGGGGCACTAGATGGCCTGCCTCAACTCCTCTCTGGAGATAAGGGAAAACCGAGGCACAGAGAGAGTGAAGGACTTGCTCAAGATCACACAGCATGATCTTCTGACTCGGGTAGTCTTCCCATGGAATTTGAGCAATTCCTGGTCTGAGCCCCCAGAGGGCAGTGACAGGGGTCCCCAGGACACCTAAGTGGAACCCCAAATCTGTTTCCTGTTTTTCTCCAGATGGGGACTCACCCATTGGTCTCTCACCAGGTGACCCTTGACAGATCTGAGCCTCCCGCTGGCTGCAGTGCCAAGGGCCTCCAGGGCATCGCCCTCGCCTCCCCCCTGCCCTGCTCACTTCAAGTGTGGCTCTGGGAACTGTGACTCACGGCCTTGCTCACCTGCTTCACCTGGATAAGTGCCCTTGACCTCAGTCTTACACTTCCCCACCCCTCCTTCCAGGTTTCTGCTCTTTCTCCCCAAACTTTATGTACTGTTTTGGCTCATAATACATCACAGTTTTTATTTTAAAAACCAAAAGTCTGTGAAAACTGCCGGGGGCGGGGGATGCTGACCGATCCGTACCCGGACGGAACTGACGGAGGAAGAGACGCCCAGCAGGTTTCACGGCCCCAGGCAAGGACGCCGCAGCCCCGCCCCTGTTCCCACATTGGAGCAGATCCTCCCAGGGACAGAGGTAGGGATGCGGGGCAGAGGCTGACTGGAGGGAGGCAGAGGACGAAGGGCCCGGTACTTTCCAGCTGCCTCCTCTCGGTATCCTGGCACCCAAACCTCAGTTGCCCCACCTCCCCTCCAGCTTGTTTCCACCACGTTTTGCAAACGTATCTCCACGTGGCTACCTTGATTCAAAGCCTCCTGTCTTGAGAACCCATTTCGACACCTACATGGCCCAATACCACAGCTTGCTCAAAACTTCAGTGCCACCTCCTACGGACCACCTGGCGCCGATCTGCTCACGCCTTCTGCTGAGCTCCTCCCCCGGGGCGGCCCGCCCACATTGGCAGTCCTGGCCAGCAGGCTCTGCCATTAAGCCTGGCACCTGCCACCTGGGCATCTGCTGCATCATCTGACACCAACTAAGAGCCCAGCACGACAGCACCACAGCAGACCGCGGGCACAGAACAAGGGGGAGGAAGATGGTGGGGTGAGAGGAAGGGGAAACGGAGGCAGGGAGATAGAAAAAGGGGGACGAGAGGCGTCAGAGTTGAGAGCAAATCAAAGGAAGAGTCAGAGAGGTCGGAGACGGTGACCCACACCGTCCGACCCGCGTCCTCCCGCGTCCACGCCTCCTCCGCCGGTCGGGAGCGCACCTGGGTGACCGGGCTGCGCAGCAGGCCGGCGGCGGGCAGCGTGTAGTGCCAGCCGCGCGTGCAGGGCCGCGTGCCGTTGGGGCGGGCGCGGGCCGCGGGCTCGGAGTAGCGCAGGAGCAGGCAGGGGCTCGGGGCGCGCGCGGGCCCCAGGCGCGGCACGCTGGCGTCGAGCAGCGCGGGCCCGCGCAGAGCGCGCAGCGCCGGGGGCAGCAGCTCGGGGTCCGGGCGGCAGTGGTGCGCCGGCAGCGCGGTGAGCAGCGGCTCCGAGCCCAGCGCCAGCCCCAGCGCCACGCACGGCAGCCACGAGGCGGCGGCCAGCAGGCGCCGGGCCCGGCCGAAGCCGCCCGTCGCGCGCGGCACCCGCGTCTCCGACTCCATGGGCGCCTCTGCGCCCGGGCGGGCGGGACCTGCGCGGGAGCCGAGCCACGGAGGGCGGGCCACCGGGGCCCGGGCCGTCGGGGGCGGGGCCTGAGAGAGCGGGCTAGGTGGGAGCCAGGGCGCCCTCGCCCGGGCCGCGGCGGCTGCGGAGGCCTGGTGTTGGGACGCGGTCGGGAGAAGCGGTCGGCTAGGAGTCCGGGCGCGGGCACGTGGACTAGGGGCGTGAACATGGAACGGGGGTGTGGCCATGGGCGTGACCGGAGAGCCATCTT